>LBNU01014782.1:17908-30676 GCA_014162995.1 Artemisia annua
GATAAAGTCATGCAAAAGTATGGTGTAACTCACCGTCTTTCTACTGCGTACCACCCACAAACAAGTGGACAAGTTGAAGTTTCCAATCGAGGCATTAAAAGAATTTTGGAAAGAACTGTAGGTGAAAATCGTGCGTCGTGGTCGGATAAATTAGATGATGCACTCTAGGCTTTTCGTACTGCGTACAAAACACCCATTGGGTGTACGCCTTACAAGCTTGTGTACGGAAAAGCGTGCCATCTTCCGATCGAGCTTGAGCACAAAGCCTATTGGGCCCTCAAGCATGCAAACTTAGACCTACAAACTGCGGGTGAGCATCGGAAAGTTCAAATGAATGAATTGAATGAACTTCATGATCAGGCCTATGAAAACTCTTTGATCTATAAGGAAAAAACAAAGAAGCTCCATGACTCAAAGATCAAGAACCGCGTTTTCAACGTTGGTGATCGAGTCCTTCTTTTCAACTCAAGATTAAAGATCTTCTCGGGCAAACTCAAAACCCGTTGGACTGGCCCATTCACTATCATAAAGGTTTATCCTTATGGCACCGTCGAATTATCTCAAAATGACGGACCAAATTTCAAAGTGAATGGGCATCGTTTGAAACATTACTTTGGAGAGGACATACCATCCATCGTTGTCCCGGATCTCCAAACTTTCCCCAAGGACCAGTGAATTCGGGGATCGAGTCAAGCTAACGACTCAGTAAGCAAAAACAGTAGCATACACATGGGTTTTCACCCATGTCTCTGACTTCTTTCTATTTTCTAACACCCTAGTGTGGGGGAGTGGCCATCCCCTGCTGTTTACCAAAAAAAACATTAAAAAAAAATGTATATATATAATTGGTTCCCACATTTAGCTAGTAATGTTATCTTCTACGTTCAAGGATTCGACATAATAGCCGGGACTTTGAATATTGAGGACAATATTCAATTNCATGGGTTTTCACCCATGTCTCTGACTTCTTTCTATTTTCTAACACCCTAGTGTGGGGGAGTGGCCATCCCCTGCTGTTTACCAAAAAAAACATTAAAAAAAAATGTATATATATAATTGGTTCCCACATTTAGCTAGTAATGTTATCTTCTACGTTCAAGGATTCGACATAATAGCCGGGACTTTGAATATTGAGGACAATATTCAATTCTAAGTGTGGGGGAGGGAATTCTGGCGAATTTGATCACATATTTTACTTCTAGTGCCCTAATTCTCCCATTTTGGCCAAAAATTTTTTTTAGTGTGAGTGCTTTGCACTAACACGACAAATGGTTATCAGTCCACCATGTATAATCCACATAAGGACTGGCTAATCCAGGAGCAAACGGCTCTTGGTAAAGATATCTCAAATCCGTTTATGGCTGACAATTAGCCAAAAATTGTATGGTATTCGACTCACCATATCTTTAATAGTGAAGAGTTGGCTAGCCCACAAGGTTATGGCTTGTGGTAAAGGCAGTGAAAAACCATAATTGGTAATCAACTCACCAAGATGATGACTGAATTCCATCAAAGAGTTGGCTAGTCCAGAAGCAAACGGCTTCTGGTAAAGACAAATCAAATCCGTTGACAGCTTATGGTTTGCTCAAAATCATATGGTTATCAGTGTACCATAGTTCTTACTTGAACTGAAACATTTGGCTACTCCAGAAGTAATGCTTTTGGTAAAGAGACTTCAAATCCATTAAATTTTCATAAAGGATTGCTATGTGTTTTATATATTTCAGATGCAAAATGAGTAAAAACAGTTGAAAAACAAACAAAGTTGCAAAATTGGCAGTTTCAGTCCCTCAACTTTCAAAACTTGTCAGATTTAGTCCCTAGGCATTTGTTTTGTAAGAAAAGTCACCAAAGGTCCTTTTGAAATCATAAGTTGTCACATTTAGTCCTTTGGTGAAAGATTTGAAAATTTACATGAGTGGTCCCTGCAGTTTCAAAATTGGCAAAAATGGTCCCTGGGAATTTCAAAAAACTGGAAAATATCTTTTGTGGTCCTTGAACTATTGAAGCTTGTCAAAAATGGTCCTTGGTTGTAATGTTTGAAGAGTTGACAAGTTGGGTCCCTCAAGTTTGGAATTTGGCAATTTTGGTCCTCGGGTGTTCAATTTGGCAAATAAACATCAAGGAACCTTATGAAATAACAAAATGGCAAGAAAGGTCCTTGGAAGCAATTTTGGAATGTTGGCAGATTGGGTCCCTCAATTTTCAGAAAATTGCAAATATGGTCCTTGTGATTTCTATAAAACCAATTGGACCCTTTTTGTTACTTATAACCCAACAAAACAACACCCCTAATAACTAAACCCAATCCTTTTACCTAGGACCAATACCACTCCAAGCCCAAAACTAAAACTAATAATAAAACATACCCCGTTTTTATTTTAGCCAGGGTCAAAGCAAGGTGGTCAAATCCACCTTTCCCACCAAAACCACACTTCTACCAAACCACCCTCCCTAATACCACTCACATGTGACTCCCTCCTCCTCTCATCATCACCTGTACTTCTGCCACCCCACTATTCCCTCACCCTAGTCCAAATAATCTCACCCCTAAACAAGTTATCAGAACCCATGGTTATCATAACCTGTTTTTGGCGCCAAAATTGGTGAATGGTCAAGATTGAGCTTCTCTCATCCAACGGTTGCTTTTATTGTTGGGAAAAGTTAACAGGGTATCCTAAACCCTAATTCAAGGCTAAAAATGAAGCAAGGAAGCTGGGAAGCAAACGTGTTGTTTTTTAGCAGTTTTTACTTATGTTAAATTTATTGTAACTTTAAATTTCCAGTAAACTTGTAGCTTGTAATTTGTTCCTTTCAATTAATATCAAAGTTTTATTTCATAATCTCAAGTGTCTTTCATCATTCTCAGTTTCATTGTGATTTCAAGTTTTAGCTAGAAACATGGTTTAAGCTATGTAGTTGTAATAAACGTCTCACAAGCTCACTTAAATCCTTAGACTATATAAGAAAACATAAAAACGAATTAAAAACAGAAAAATAACAACAAAATGGTACCTATGCATTGAACTGTGGAGGCTTATGGAAGTACCAAGTAATGGAATTGGTAGAAGGACTTAACTAGCTTGTTTTACAACAAGCTAGAGCTTGTAGCAGACTCAAGATAACCTGGTTAAGCCAGAGTTTAAGGTTCCATAATATTATTTATTAATTTTAAGTTTTTAGTATAATATTTGCTTAAATTTGTGATTTGAAGTTTTTATTGCATTTGTTGTTTATTTGAGCTTGCCCTGACTTGTTATAGCTTATTAGTTAGGTTTCAATTTATGTTTAATGGTTTTAAGCTCATTTCCCCATATGTTCATGTTAACTGTCAAAAAGTGCAATTTGGTGATTCTTGGATAAAAGTTGTTAGAATTGACATTTTTGTGTTTAAAATGACTTAATCCATCATAAGAGGACCTTGCAGACTGAATGTATGGATTGAATAAGTAAAAAGCTTTGAAAACCTTGTTTACACCCTTTTAAAGGGGTGTTTGGATATGCTTGTTTAACTGTGATATTGTGGATTCCAGTGAGTAAACCTTACGTAAACATGTCACATTAGGGTCAGTTAAGGTAGTTCAAACATTAAAACCAGTGGTCATTTGGTAGGAAAGTCAAAAATACCTTAAATCTCATTTATGTTCTTAACTGTTAGAGATAAGGACATCAAATTCATCTCAGTAGGTTTAAATCTTGCTTAGTTTGTTTAAAAATAGTTGTATCATAGCTTATTATAACTTATTAGTTTACTAGAATCAATTAAAAGTCACTTAGGTCAACTTAGGTAAGAAATTCAAAAAGTCAAAAAGTTCATATTTGCTAAAATGGAGCAAAACTCTAGATCCTTTGTAGCCTTCAATCTTGTTTGGAAATGATTAATTCTTGTTGATTTGTGCTATTTGGTGGTCTGTGAATGTGAATCAAGAAGAAAATTCAGATTTGGAGTTCATTTATATAGGTATAATTGATCCTAAATTTGCATGTTTGATCAGACATGTGCCCTGCACCCAGTCCAAATCATTTTTACCCGTTTTTCATTGCCTTATATTTTGCTCATTTCTTAAGCTTAGGACTTGATTATTAGTGTTTTGAGAAGCCACTTAGGTTTTCTTGTTATCTGCATTGGTGTTTTACCTTTATGTGCTTATTTGACAGCTTATTTTGCCTCCTTAAATTGCTACTTGGTCCCTTGTTTCTGAGTGAACATCTGTGGCATTTGAGCTTGTTGAATTGTTGTTCCTGATTGGATCTTAGCTTGTTAAGTGTTGTTATTTTGTTACTTTAAGATTGCTTGTGCTATGTTTGCTTAGGGCTAGCCTAGTCTTTTGCTCTTGAGCTTATTTGTTGTGACTGCTAATTGTACATGTCACTTGTACACAAATCTCACATCAGTGGGTTCTTATGAGCTTGCTCAAGCTTGTGCTAGCTTGTTATTTTGTTTATTCATGTCCCTCTGACTCACCTTGATTCATTTCCTATGCTTGTGTTTCTGTAATTGGTAGCTTATAGCTTAGCTTAGTAGCTTAAGCTTTTATAGGCTTGATTGTTTTGGTTGGTGACATCAGTGGTCACCAAGATGGTTTCATTAGCCTTTTACTTGGACCTAACCTCAAGCTTTCTCTGAGATATTTGGTTCCTTTGGAAGTTAGTTGTACTAGCTTACTAAATCCAGGCTTATTTAGGGCTTGAGAGCTTTTGCCCCTAGCCTAATCTAGGCCTGCAAAAGCCATTATGGTCTGTTTGGTTGCAGTTGCTCTTGGATTTGCTTATTTGCATTTTTAGCTTATTCAGTGAGCTACTATTGTTGTTTTAGCTTCTCCTCAGTTCATTTAACTAGTATCTAGCTTATTTTAGCCTTGTTTCTCAATTAGTAGCTTATTGGTAGACTAAAATCTCATTTTTACCCATATAAGCCCACTGTTGAGCTTATTGGGTTGCATTTGGCTTATTTTTAAGTTCTAACTAAGTTGCTTTCACAAAAGTCTCTCATTCTCAGTTGATAAACAAGTTTCAAAAAGAAAATTTCAAAAATCATCATTTTTACTTTTAGTGATAGCTTCTATTTAATAGGATTTATCTTTTTAATTTATTTTCTATTTTTTTTATTAAATACTTAGTAGTTTTCATATTTTTCTTAGGTTCCTGGCATCACATAGTATTTGTACAAATAATTTCATAATTTTATCTTTTTATTTAGTATTTATAATAATTAATTTTAGTTTATTTAGTTTTAATTAAAAAAATCAAAAATAAAATCATTCAGTGTTTAATTTTAATCTCTAACATCTTTTTATATTTTTTTCTAGCTTTTATTAATTATATAGTATTTTTAGAAAATAGTTTCTTAATTGTTACTGTTCATTTTCTATTATTCTTAATTAAATTAGTTTAATTAGCTTTTAATTAATAATTCAGTAAATAAATTCTAAAATAGTTTATTTATAAGTTTAGGAACTTTTTATAATTTTTTAGGACTCCTGTAATTGTTAAGTAGTTTTATAAAAAGTTTGGTAATTATCTAAATTAGTTTAGTATTTATTTTAATTTAAATTAGTTTAATTAGTAATTAGTAATTAATTAATATTAAATAATTAAAAAGTCAAAACAATATGTTTCTTTTTCTCAAAATTTTCTTTTGTCATTAGAATCTTAGAAAAGTAATTTTCACATTTGTAGGACTTTATTTGCTCCCGTTTCACTTTTTATTTTGCGCGCTTGCGTTTATTTTAAATTCAAACGCGCATTTTTAGATTTAACTCACGTTTTTAGGTTATCTGATTATCAGTAATTGCTCATATAGTGTTTTAAAGCTATTCTCAATCATAATCTCTTAGTGTAATCATAATAATCAAAATCCTGATCTTCCTGTTAAATCACCCGATCACAAGCACGTTTAAATACCATTCACACCTCGTCAAGACATAACGACCCGGGGATATTCTATACTCCTTGGTTAGTTGGCTCAATAGGTTTGACTTTGTTGACCAATATCCTTGGTTGATATTGTCTGACTGTTCAGAGCCAATCATGGTGTTTGTTAGAATGTCTTTTTTAGAGTATTTATGTACTAAAAAGATTTTATTATTATTGACTACTCTATATAATAACATTCTGAAAAATTAAGAAAATATTAAATAACTTTTAGAGAAGCAAGTGCTTACAGTGTCCAAACTGAACAAACCATTTAAAGTTGTAAAAGACTAATTATATCCGACTCGTTACTCAACCGATGTGTCCTGTCCATTTTGACACCCTTACATGTCCTGTCCATATTTACTTAAAAAAAAGACATTAGTGACATTATTTACCTAAGTTTGTCTCTGCACAAACTTGATGTACTCAACGGTCTCTTCTAGCATGTGGCTAAGTTGCTTCATAATGACGTCGTTGCGCATTAGCCATTTTCTTTAAACTACCGTTAGCCTGATAAAGATGTAAGAATCAGATAAAAAAATATGTGGCCATATTGCCAAAGCCAAATTTTGATAAAATATACCATGTCGCGTGCAAAGAGGCATAGAGATATTCCAGGCTATTTTCTTGTAAACAATCAGTTGAAATGAGATCCATAAGAAAATTTAGTACATGCTTGCAATGAGTAAACTCGAATATAAAGTCGGTATATCCTTGGATCTTCAAGAACATTTGCTTCAATCAAAACAATAAACAACATACAATGTATAAATGTAATTATAAATATACAGCAATAATAAGTAATGAACGTCATTTTTTTCTTGGTAGCAAATGAGAGTGTAAAAGCAACGGTAGCTATAATGATTCACCTTTTTTTTCTTTTTTATGAACTTATTCTTTTATTAGTTCTCAAATGCACTGTAAACACAAATATATGAGCCGCCAAACACCCCTTTGGAATATAGTAGCCAAACACCATTTAGACAACGGCCAAACACCCTTACACATCAACAACCAAACATGTTACAGTAAAATCATCAATTCTTCTTGAGTTGAGCTTCAGAATATCATCATTTCAAAAGTTATCTGGAAAATATTACGTAGTATAGTTTTCAACATCTTAATTATTTTTTCTGGAAAATGTCACGCCTTGGTGGCTCACAGACACTGCAACTTAAAAGATTGCACGTACCTGCATCTCTTTTAGCTCTAGATATGTAATCCAAACCTGAAATCATACAATCAAAGGTTATCACCTATCAGGTTCATCTACTACTTTGTCTTTGGGATAATAATTAATGGAAATATTATACATGTAAAATGGCATACCTGCAAACATGGAAACCAATCATTAGAGCGTCTAGAAGGCGGATCGTGACTACTCATAAGTTTCCAAACATTTCAGTCGCTCAAGTCAAGTCCTTAACCGACTCTTACAAATTCTTATCCTTTGACCCTGTGCCATTTCTCTCCCCTTCCTAGAGGTTTTGCTTTGAACTAAATGGAAGTGACACCCTGTTATGCGTCTGCTCATATAGATCAAATTCAGGTGAGTCCATTTACGTTCATTCTTCTCTTGCAGACGCCAATTCCCTTTCCAAATGTCCCTGACCATAAAGGAGTAAACATCATGAGCATAACTTCATTAAAAAAATAAATTTATATACTTATTATTCATCACAAACCATTTTGCTCCCCCTCAATATGTGCATTGGTTCAAGTTTAAAATTTAGAAACCTTAAAAATTTTAGCACATACGGGAGAGCGTACATAATAGTCCAAAAACATCAAATTTTATAACAGATTTCACATTTAAATCACATTCTCTCCCTCGATCAAAAAATTTCAAATCATTGAGATTTTATGATCCCAATTGATTTAAATGTGTTTAGACAAAAATGGGAGAAAATGTGGTAAAATTTTAACATGTACTGATTTTTTGAGACACTTATTCACTGCTGCTGGTGCACAAAGTTTTTAAAGGTGCAGAAATTTTTGAGCAAATACGCTCCCCCTCAATTAATGACCCGTTTTCTATTTAAAGAGCTGTAGTCATTAAGTTGAGCGGCAAGGTATTTGTGAAAATTTAAGTCCAATAGCCACCTTGTAGACTACAAAAACTTTCTTGAAGAATCATAAGAGAGAGATTTTGGGATCAAAGAAGACTTCTCTTCTTTTACTAGAAGTGATGCACTGAAACGTACATCAGACCGAGGGTGCACGGATGTAACGTAATCCATGCCCGGGTGAGGTTAACCCGTTGTTAGGAACAACAGTCTTTTTGGCGACGTGTTTTCCTCATTTTGAAAAGCGGGTTGCTATCTGAAGTAATAGCAAGCCATAATTTTATGAGCGGGTTACAGTATGAAATAACTGCAAGCCATTTTAGGCATGTTTTGAAAACATTTTGAACTTCTGTTCGAACTTCATTTAAAGATCTGTGTCATTATTGAATGACATTTCTAGGTCCGTAAATGTTATCGATGCTAGAAGACATGCCTTGAAAAACTATTTTTGGTATTTTCTATTTTTCTAATTTTTATGATTTTTTGAAGATTTTATATTTTTCTATTTACTATGTTTGAAAAGAAGAATATGTACAGAATGGAGTGTACTCTTGGTTTTAAAGAATGGTTTAGCGATGCACTTTCCTTACATTGAATTCCAACGAGGACTGAAAACCGGTGTTTCATTTTGAAATAACACTACGTAAACAAGTATTTACAAATATTATTTCGCTCAACAAAATCACTTAAGGTATGAATAAACAAATGTCTAATACATTTTAAGATCAAAAGGATTTTTATTTAAACATTACAAAGTTTATAAAATGATATAAACATCTTAAATATTTTTCGAAAACTTGATGCAGGTTTTACCGACCAGGTTTTAATATTTATAATTGTCTCGTTTACCTAAGGTCTACTTAGTGCACTAACGGGCAGTGTACCCGGTCGTGCGAGGTATAGCTAGTTGGTAAAGCCGAGGTCGTCCCAAGAGCTAAGTGTATGGAAATTATCTAAGTTTTAGTGTCACGTTTAAAAGGGGGTTTTATGATTTGAAAGATTAATTAAACTAATAAAAGTAAATAACAAGACAAGTAAATAAAATAGAAGAGAATCAATAGTAGTGCTAACCTAATTACTACTCTTGTTATTATTCTGATTAGTTTTCTATAAATGCATCCTATCATATCGTCTGGGGATTTAATTCATTTCGGATCAGAGGGTTAAATCACCTACGTCTATCTTACACCTTGTCCTATCCAAAACTATTGTAAAGCCTTGGGTTTATCGGTACGAAGATGTAAGAGTCATTAAGTGCCTCTACTAACATGGACAAGTCTAACGGATGCGGCATGGTCAGATCTTACACCCTTCTAACTCCGTTAAGCGTATAGCATTGGTAGGTAGTCATAGGGTTAATTCGCACGTGTATTGTGATATTGCTATCACCAAGTCACATTCCTAACGGCTTTATAACACCCCCATTTTCGGAACGCAGCGGAATACAACATGGAGTGCTATTTATCAGTCACATAGTACAAGTATAGTAAACAACTTTAAAACAAAGTCATTTTTAAAACTTCACATTCGATAATTTATCAGAGTTGAGGTCCCAAAAGTTTAACATAAGTTTAGAAATACATAAATTTAAAAGTTTAAGACATTGTCGAATGAAAATTTTATTAAACATGAGCCATCAAGTAGATATCCATTTCTTTGCGCCGCCCATCCAAGCTTAAGCCACTTACGGACCTGAGAAAATACATGCTAAAAAGTCAACATAAAGTTGAGTGAATTCATAGAGTTTAATAAGTAATCAGTTGAATACAAGATAATTCCGTTTAAAATACGATGGGCTACGTTGTTATACGCCCATAATTAAGTTGACATGTAACAAATACAAGTCGGGAAATAAGATATAAAGCATTGAGCTCATGAAACCGAACCTTAACCTAGTTTTAACATTTGCCCCGGTAGGGTAAGATTTGCCATTTACCACATATTTCTCAATATTATGTGACCGTTGAAAGATGGGCGCTACCCATTCGGCCAGGCTGGTCAATGCCCAATATGCATATTCATAATACTAGCGTTTCCAACGAAATTAACGGTTCATGATGGGGACTTAATTGGCAAGAAATACTCAATGTCAGATGTCTATAAATCATGTAATCGGGTCCAGCATACCAAAAACTACTTGTATTCAGTTTGTAAAACTAGCATGTATCCCCCTCGCGAGGTTTATAAAACATTTAAATAAGTAAAGGCGAGGCTATGAACTCACCGAGAGTAGAGTGAACGATCAAATGAAGTAGCGAAGAATAAACCGCGAGTATCATACGAGCAACCTAGATATATACGAGTGTCTTAGTTTCTAAAATAATGATGTAATAATATCTATATGTTATATAGGTTATAATCTCAATTATGCTTGGTACATAATATCTAAATAATCATCAAACTTAATTTGACATTATCGAGTGACTACAAGTGTGAAATATATACTTTTACAAAACTTCAAGTATTAATTCTTTATTAGTTCATAAGTCCAAAATAAGTCCAAAAAGGTTCAAGTTAAGTCCAAGTGTTCAATTTGAGTCAAAAGGTTCAATTTTAGTCTAAAGGTTCAAAATATATTAAGTGGTTCAAAATAAAACTTAAAGGTCCAATTATATAAGTTATTGCTTTTACATGTTTAAATTTTATAAAAGCTGATGGAATTTTTAGTAACTTGTTCATCTTATAAAATTCATTATTCTTAAACCGTAAGTCGAAAAATCAAGTTCTTTATATCCCCGGAAAGGTATTCATGTGTACTAACAAGTTTTGTAGGTCTCACCAAGTCAAAATTTATTTAACATTACTGAAATTATTAGTTTACCATTACTACTCAGTTCTGAAAATTTCAACATCACAACAGTCCCACGAAAAATGCGATAGCTAGAGTTCTACAAGCCCGTTTAATTCCCCGTTTGCGGCCATGTTTAAGTTAAGATGTTACCTACATTTCATAAAACTGGGCCAAGTAGTGAAAATGAGCATATCACTGAGATTTTTACCATTTAAATCTGCAACTCAGAATCTGGCATGTTTCACGAAAATATTTCTAGTTTAATCATCGTAATGAGTTATCCGATGAAATACCCGTCAAAATGACCACAAGACATAGGGCTACAACTACATATTTTTAGTTTAGTCTCAATGTTTACTGATTAGTGCAGTTAATTCCGTTTTTGCCCCTGATTCAGAATCACAGTTGCATGTCTAGTCCTTTAGTGTTTTTATGGTGTTCTAAGCTATGTACCAAGCCTAACCAAGCATGATAACTTACAAAATTTTCACAAATTATTTAATCATAGATCAAAGAATCTGAAAAAGCCCTAGTTTCTTGTTCTTGGTTATTCCACTCAAACATCATCAAATCTCATCATCCTTAGGTTTTCTTGGAAGTTCTTGGCAAGAGTTTATTCAAGGGTTTAATGGTGTTTCAAGGCTGGTATTAAAAAAGATATTCAAGGTAAAAAGAGTTATAAAAGTTGGGTAAAGATTTGAAAGAAAAAGGTGGAAGTGTTGTTGGGTTATATAGGTTAGTATTCTTGTTTGTTGTAATCTTTCTTGTATCAATCACTTTTGTAAAAACTCTCCATTCACTTTCCATTTTTATTTTACTTTAATTAACTGTAAGATTGTAATTATTATTTGATGTATTTGTATATTATAATCAGGTTAACAGGTTATTTTGGACAAGAAGACGTTTATTATTTTGGAAGGGAAGCTTTGAACGTTCTTCTATCTTGGAAGAAGGTCTAACCATGTTACATCACTATCCACAACAAACGATTCAGAGGAGTATTTGATTTCATTCTTTCATCTTATTTACTTTTATGTCTTTTATTTGAACATTGGGGACAATGTTCGGTTAAAGTGTAAGGGGGGGGGGGTAAATGAAAGCACCGTTGAGAATATACCTATGCTTGATGTTTTGCTTTGTTTGATAGTAAATTTGTAATAAAACCAAGAGAAATATTTGTTAAGGCAATTTTAGCGCCAATTTAAATTTTTTTACAACATTTAGAAGTGAAACCTTGATCTTAATGAGCGTCTCGTGGATAAGAAATTGTATGACTAGCACAAAACCGTACCACTAAAAAAATTTTCCACCCCAAATATGTGAGGTTCGCCCCTAGAATTGGTAGGAAAAGCATCCATCTTTGGTGCTATGATGTAAGTACCGGTAGCATTTAGATTCTAGAACTTGCGTTAGGACCATCTCAAATCCACAAGTGAGACTACATTCGTGTAGTTAAGACATGATAAGAGGCATTAGGATTAACCCATTGTTTTACACCCGTATATTTGTTATAATTACATTGACTTCATTGGTCAAGTAATTCTCCCACACCCTTGCATTGTATCCATTTTTGGTACACGATACCCCTAGTACACCCTTCCGAGCCTATCCTTTCGTTTCGACCTTTGAGCATCTTACTCAAAGTGAGAATTTGTTTACACCCCACTAAATGTACACCCAAATCGCCTTAGCCTACCTTGTATGCACCCACCTTTGGTGCATTATTGTGAAAACATTTGTAAACCCTTAGTTAATTATCCAGTCAATTACATGGTTGCTAAGTTAAGTCATATACTTGTACATATTGTTTTGGGACGATTGGGACTCATGGGTAAAGTACTAGTGTAATGAAGTAATGGGGAAGAACAACATTATTACCCCCATACGTTCTAAATATTTAAAAAAAGTACTCCAAGTTTTTCGATTATCTTAATTCGAGTCATTAGAATAGTGATTGTAAAGTTATGTAAAGATTCAAGTGTAAGGGGAATGCAA
>LBNU01014791.1:16384-28576 GCA_014162995.1 Artemisia annua
TTAGTTCGACGAATTGGCATGCGAAGCCTAACCCCTGAGGAGTTAGAACGTCTTCTCGAATCTTCTTGAAAAAATGTTTTCAAAACCGCTTCGCTGTAAATATTTTTGAAAAACAAAATACAAAATTTGAAAAATCAACAAAAACAAAATACAAAAATAGAAAATTTCAAAAAAAATCCAAAAACAATATAAAACCAAAAAATTCAAAAATATTCTTCTCACGACATGTCTCTCGTATAATCGATATTATGTACGTTTCTAGAAATGTTATTCAAAAATGACACGGATATGTACATATGCTTGAGCGGGAGTTCATTTAAATGTTTTCTAAAACATGTCGTTTCTCAAAATTTTCTTCTAATATGGCTTTCGTATACTTCAGTATGAAACCCGGACCCGAATGATGACTTCTGATCATTTCAGATCAGGACTCGAACGATCAAAACCGAAATTCTCTTCAAAAAGTTCGAGTATAAACAAACGAAAAGATTTCAAGCAAAAACTCGTTTTCACAAAATGACTTGTGTACATTTCAGTACATGACTCGCATTTCAAAAATAAACTCCCTCCCGAAAATTTCATTTTGAAATATGCTTTGATTAAGGGGGAGTATAAAAAGAAAAATGTTCCAATTTCATGCGAAAACAAATCCGTCTATCTCTCTAAAAGCTTTTTCTACTAATCCGTTGATATCAAAAATATCACGATCTGCTATTTTTGAGGGGGAGAAGACGTGATTAAATGTGATCAAAATGTTTAAAGATTGTGGAAGAATCTCGAGCTCATTCGTAAAGACTTAAATGTCTGTACTCGACTCAGAATTAACCCTCGAATTGACGAAACACAAAAAGTTAGTATTCGAAAGGATTCATCCAAGTAGAAAGTACCGTTTCGAGAAACTCTTCTTAGATATATACTTTGACGGGTCTAACTTCCTTTCTAAAGAGTGTTAACAACTTCAAGTTAGTTATTAGGGCTAGTTATCACCTAAAAGCTGATAGTGGATCCCTTTAACTAAGCAACGTAAACGTGTGGTATATGCCTATTAAGAATGGATCAATTCAAAAAGTGCTTACTCCTCCCGCATGTGCAAATTTCTTATAAAATTACATGAGCACATGTGAAGGGGGAGTCCTTCAAGAAACCAAAAACTCTCAATGTGTTAACAAAATGTGTTTTATAATCATAAACACTTTGAGAGATTTTCAAATGTTTGGTTCGATGGCAACAATAGGATAGTCATGGAGATATAAGGTGTCTAAGGTTAGGAAAAACCGTCCTATGATCCGCCAGAGCCGGAGGGATCTACCCAAGGACAATTCCAATAGATAGAATTAGAAGTCCTTAGGTATGATATGAAAAAAGGAGAAAAGAATGAAAGGGAAAGAAGGGGTTGAAGAATTAAAAAGAAAAGTAATGAAAAGGGTGAAAAGAAATAGCCCTCCATATGTTCAACCTTAGGGCAGACACCGGGTTCAACTCATATGCTACTGGTTGTTACTAAGGTGACACCGGTATTGAAGACAAGACGTCATGGACCCAGTGACGCACTGCACTTAAACCTTCTAGCCACTCGGGTATCTCTCAAAAGGTACTTGTTTCATTCTCACGGAGAACCTTGCATAATCTATCGACCTGTCTCTTAGAGATGGTTGATATTGAAAAGGAGGCCCTCTGCTCCATGCCTCCGCATAGGAAACCAAATGTGCACTTATTGAGTCTAGAGCCCCGAGATTCATCATAAGATCTCTTAGGAACACTTAATATTCTTACACTGGCGATTCTACATCAATGGATACCAGTTGTAAACTATCGAGTCCTACGCAGATCTTAGCAATCTGCCTTGAACGTTTATGAGAGGATTTACTTATGTATTTCTCAATGATTGAACGGAAATTCCTGCCAGGGTCAACATCAAACAGCCCTGACAGCAGGTCACTTCGGTAATCTCTTGTGGGTTACGCTTAGTGTTCACGGTGGTTCCAAACGGTCTACAGTCGTGGGGTGATCTCCAGCGACTCACCTAATCGTTGGTGTACTTCGGTATGTCAGTGTAAGCCCTTTCGGGGGTATCCGATTAGGAACGGCCATGGTAAGGATTAGAAGGAGTCTTCACACTATGCTGTTGACGATCTCTAATTCCGAACCTGTAAGTACCGGATGTTTTATTGCTAACTGTTTTATGCAGGTACAACCACCACACTAGCTTCCACATGCTCA
Source organism: Artemisia annua (assembly GCA_014162995.1). Classification (NCBI taxonomy): domain Eukaryota; kingdom Viridiplantae; phylum Streptophyta; class Magnoliopsida; order Asterales; family Asteraceae; genus Artemisia; species Artemisia annua. The sequence continues at coordinate 18,605 of LBNU01014791.1, forward strand.
TACATACATCGCAAAGTCAAGGAAAAGTTCTCACCAAAGATCGATGCATAGAAGAGTTCAAAGAAAGATTCTACATTATGTGAAAGAATCTACAAAGTTAAGTGACAAAGATCAAAGTGAAAGAACGGGAACAACGAATGTATGTATGACAAAGACTAAAGACGTATGAGCATGTTGGAAAGGCGTTTAACCATGAAGACAAAGATGTGACGAAAGGCAGATAAATCCACCACAACAACAAAGAATTAAGAAAAGTCACTTATCTAAAATCACAAAGCATGAAGGAACAAAGACTAAAGACTATTCTACAACGACACACATAGCTCGACAACAAAGAACAAAGAAGACCAAATCACGTGGAGCTTCATTCGAACAACCATCCCTTAGGGGGAGATTGTTAGCATTAAAGATTTATAGAAAAGTGATGGTCGTTCTCATATTTGTAATATAGTGTGTCGTGTGTAAGAAATAGTTATAGTCTAAGCTAGTTGGACATTGGACTTGGTAAACTAGCATGTCATGTGTTATATTATGTAAGTCTATTAAGAAGTAAACAAAACCAAGTCCAAGCCCAAGCCCATAGAAAGCCCATCCATTAAGCATATGATGGATGTATAAAAGGCACATACCTAGACATTTGTATGTGTGCTTGTGTGTGTAAGTGTGTGTTTTATATGAAATATTCTCTCTAGTTTTCATCTTACTTTCTCTCTCTAAACCACATACATATATTCATCAAGTCACCAATTCTCAACCAATATAAGTGTGATAAAGTTGTTATCTTTACGGTCCTACATACATCATGGTAGATTCTTTACTGAAAGTCTAGGTCGAAAGTACATACAAGGGACCCTTAATTTTATAGACTTTATAGAATGGACCTGTTTTCAGTTATAGAAATGAATGATATGATTGAAAAGTTAAGTTACAAGAGGAAAGATTGTGCAATGTACTATCATTTCAAAATACCTAACAATGATTTGGATTATGGGTTACAAGCACTAGAAAATGATGGGGATGTGTTGAACCTAGTTAGGTATGTTGATAAGTACAAACTTATTGAAGTTTACATAGAGCGTGAGTATACAGTATTGGAAACTTATTGGAAATCACCACAGAGAGTGACGATTGAGGAAATAGTTGATGAAGGTCCTAGTTCAGCATTATTTAGAAAGCCCTTTAAGAAGCCTGCTAAGAAGACAAATAGGATGCCTCTATTGCTTGATATGGGAGAGGGATCTGCTAATGTTTTAGAAGAACCTAGATTAAATGCTGATGATGTAGATGGTCAAGGTACTATTGTTGGTGCTAATTTAGTAGAGAAAGGACCTAGTTCATTAGTTAGGAAGCCTTTTAAGAGGCCTGCTAAGAAGACAAAGAGAATGCCAGTAGGTAGGCATAAGGGATCTGATGAAGCAAGTTTGTCTAAGAGTGAGAGTGATAATGAGGTAGACAGTTCTGTTGAAGCCAATTTTTCTAAGAGTGGGAGTAGTAGTAAGTCTGATGATAGTCAAGACAGTGACTATATAGTGGATGATGAACATGTTATGAATGATGTGGAGGTGGATATGAAAGAGTATTATCAAAACACAGATAAAGATGCAGAATGGTGGGATCTCAGTCTAGGAATGCAGAAGTTCCAGCTAACAGTCATGTTGAACAAACCTTTGATTTAGATGATTTTGAGAATGCAAGTGATTCTGAAAATGATGGTTGAAGAAAGAAAACTTTGAGAAACTTAAGGAGACAAAGAGCAAAAGAGTGTGAGGGCATTGATGCGAGTAGCTGCAGTGATACATTCTTTGTAGGGAGAGAGTTTGATTTGTGTTTGTGTTTTTGATTTGTGTTTATGATTTGGGTTTGACTGAAATTGGTAGAAAAAGAGTGGTGAAGTAGCCGGGAAACATAAAACGACACAAATACCCTTACTTAGTTGCCATGTGTCCAACTTAACGACACAAAAAATTTGCACCGTTCGTCCTCGTGGATGTATATAGGTTAACTTTTACTAACGGAGTGATGTATATGTTGCAACTTTTTCGAGAGGGATGTATGGTGCTAAATGGGGTAAATCACATGGATGTATTTTGGAGTTTACTCTATTATTAATTACATAAATTAATTTCGTTTTAAAGAACGGTTACTAATATTAGTGTTTGACCAAAAAATTTCATTATAAACAAGTGTGTAATCTAAATTTTTTTATGCCTTCCATTATAAACAAGTCCCAAATGTAATCTGAATTTTTTATCCTTTCATTGTAAGCAAGTCCCAAATGTATTATAAGGTAGTATAGGATGAACTTATATAACGATCATGAAATCAAAGTTAGGCTTAAATTAGGAGGTTTCTATTGAGCTTTAATAGCAAGTTGAAGAAAGAAAAAGTCACTTTGAACGCTAATTTGATGTGAAACGGTTAAAAGTTTATAATAATAATAATAATAATAATAATAATAATAATAATAATAATAATAATAATAATAATAATTTTATTATTATTATTATTATTATGATAAAACAAAATAAATGGTGAAACTTAAAAAAAGATGGAAAGAAAAGGAAACTATTTTCTAAAAGAGGGAACTATGGAGAACCGGAAAAATGATCGAGAAACTATTTGAGAAGATATTGATTTTTTACTTTGAAAGAAAAAGGACATACACATTAGCTAGTTCCCTCTTTTTTCTCGATCAAATAAATAAAGGATAAGCATAAATAACGACAGAATCATGCACATACATTAAATAACGACAGAATCATGCACATACATTAAAAAAAAAAAAAAATAAAATAATAATAAATAAATAAAAAATAAAAAAATTGACCCAACGGTTTTTTTTCCTTCACAATATTAAAAGAACTACTGTTGTGGCATGAGAAAGCAATAACCACAAAATAAGATTTACGTCAAACAAGAAAAATAAATAGATTGAAGAAGAAGAAGAAGAAAAAGAAGTGGGATAAAAGAAAAGAACGCAAACAAGAACTACAACAACCTTTTTTTTTTTTTTTTTTTTGGAATTGCTAAGGTTTATACGTGATAGATTGAAAGATTCGACGGTGTGGCATAGAGAGAGTGACTCATGGCGGCCGATTAGGTCTCCAGATCAAACCCGCTCTAATACCATGTTAATAGAAAGGAAAAAATCTTTATTAATGTACTATACTTGCAACAAATATCACTTCTGCGTAGTGAACAAAAAAAATAGCTTTTCTGTACACTAAAGTTGACACTTTTGTCTTTCTTTGTGTAATAAGGATTAAAAAAAATTTCTGTGATGACTATTATACCCTTGAATTTTTGAAAATTGCATCCAATGTCCTTTGGCTAAATTACATAAATGGTCCCTGTTGTTTAGAGAAAAGTATTTTTTTTTCAATTTTTTTTTCGAAAATATTTTTTATCCGAATTTTTTTTTTCAAATTTTTTTTTTTGAAAATATTTTTTCCCCGAAAATATTTTTCTTTCAAAAATAATTTTTTTTTCGAAAATATTTTTTTTTTCAAAAATAATTTTTTTTTGAAAATATTTTTTTTCCGAAAATATTTTCCTTCGAAAATATTTTTTTTTCCAAAATATTATTTTTTTCAAAAGTATTTTTATTTTCGAAAATACTTTTTTTTCAAATTTTTTTTTTGAAAATATTTTTTTTCCGAAAATAATTTCTTTTAAAAATATTTTTATTTTCGAAAATATGTTTTTTCGAAAATATTTTTTTTCCGAAAATATTTTTTTTTTCGAAAATATTAAAAAAAAAAAGAATTTTAAAAAAAATTTGAGAAAAAAAGGAATTTAGAAAGAAAAAAAAGGGGGACGGTGGACGCAATTTTCTTTAAAGAACAGGGACCATTTATGTAAGTTAGCTTAAGGACGGTGGATGCAATTTTCGCAAACTCACAGGGACTATTTTTGTAATTTGGAAGGGTAAAATAGTCATAATACACAAAGAAAGACAAAAGTGTCAACTTTAGTGTACAGAAAAGCTCTTTTTTTGTTCACTACGCGGAAGTGATATTTGTGGCAAGTATAGTACATTAATAAAGATTTTTCCCTAATAGAAAACCCTGTTTTTTATTAACCATTATGTATAGATTACAAAAGTAGCGTGACGATAACCCTAATAAACCTTAAGCCCACAGATCGGGCTTGGGCCAAATACACTAAACAATAATCCATACTCTGATATTTTCTAGGTGGAATGGTTGAGCATATGTCTATTACTGCATAACGTCTTACTAGCTGGATTCCTCGATGTTGTTTCTGTTGTATTGAGGGGTATTGCGTTACTATTGTTCGGGTGTGATATATTTCAGTGGTACTTGTTACATACAGTTTTCTTATTTCATTGTTTTATGCATTTATTGTGTGGCATTATTGTTGTTCAGGGCATGGACTTGAACCATGATAATGTTCAGGATATGAACTTCACAAATAATGGGTTGCACTATCCCAATCTCATCAATAGTTGGCCTGAACTAAAAAGTAACTATTTTGGTTGGATTAAGAAATTATATATGGCATTTGGATTTGAGTACCATTTGCAAATGAGCAGCCTATACCGGTACACATGCCCAGACCCGGAAATGGTACCTATGATTTCCAAGTCGTAATATTACGAGAGGTCAAGTGCATGTGCGCTCCACGTTCCCTTACCTGTATCTGAAGTTAATATAAATCCATTCGATTCCTAGTATGATTCATTCACCTAAATTTATTGATAAGACAAAAATCATCGACAGATTAATCCACATGTATAATACGGAGTAACTGGTTACGGAGTACATGTTTTATTAAATTTTTAATGCATAAAGTGGGTGGTTTATGCTTTGGAGAGCCTGGACAGGCAAAACTCGTTTTTTCATCATTGACTTGCACACAAAAGACTAAACATTGCCTCAGCCATAATTATTACATTTATTTAAAACTGATAACAAGCTGATTTATGGTCGTCCGCTAAGCAACTTGTTCAGAAATAAATAGTACGAGTCTAACATAATTGATATTAGTGTTATACTGTTATCCGCTACACAACTTATTCAATGTACCACTTGCACAAAATACTGGGGAATTGAACTGGCAGGTATATATTTAAGGTAGCTTATTTCAAAATAACCCAAAAAGGCATTGATTTTATAATTAATTATCGACTGAAAAACATATAAATCGTGTTATCGACAATTCTGATCAAGTTAATGGGCATGTATTATGTTGGATTTGACAATTACAACCCTTAAAAGTCTTCTCATTTCATTGTCAACAGTTATGATCAACCTCATATATATAAATCTCTCGAATCAATCTTTAACTTATCATCAATCACTTATAATATCACAATGGCCGGGAATATTATGTTGCTCCCGATTTTTCTCTTAGCTCTCTTCACATTAACCGCTTACGGCGAGTGTAAGCACTAGCATTTCATATAAATTTGATTGCTTATGTTTTGTATGATATGATATATCGTAGTGTTTATGTCATAATTATTTTATGTTTGAAAGATATAACCCTTTAACCAATAAAAACTTTGTAGCATCCATTGATAGCGTTTTACATTTATCTGTTCTTTAAACTTGAGACAAGAAATATATACAGTCAAATAACATGTTAACATTACATTTAGTTATCCTAATCATTTGTGCATTCTTATAATTTTAAGCGTAAAAATTCCTTGTGCTTTTTTGAATCAGTACTTTCTTTATGAATTTAGTGATCGCAAGCATAAACTGCGGGGGTTCTCTGGTTGATTGGTACTCAATTACTTGGAGTCCAGACAATACTCTCATCTCAAATGGGGTAGCTCGAGCGGTTCAGTCTGGTTACTCAATAAATCCGGTAGTGGACACCCTACGGGTTTTCACTAGTAGAAAAAAGAATTGTTATTCTATCGGCCCCCAGTTACAAGGCGTAAAAGTCCTAGTTCGGGCGACTTTCTACTATGGAAATTATGACCAATTATCAAATCCTCCAACATTTGATCTCCACTTTGATGGGAACTTTTGGACCACAGTTGAGACTGATGCTGAGTATGTAGTAAGGTACGAAACCACTTATGTTGCAAAAGGTGATTTGGTTAGCGTTTGTGTGGCTCAGACAAAGCCAGGACAATTCCCATTTATTTCAGCTCTTGAAGTTCGTAGAGTCGACCCGGAAGTTTATGACGTAGTTGACAAGAATCGGGCTTTGTTTTTGAGACATAGGATTAATTTTGGTGCAAATTATACCCTAAGGTATTACTCCGTATATTTAACGAAATTAATCAAATTTTCATACTTATATTGTATATGAGTTTTGATTTCTAATTACATTGTTACAATTTTAGGTACCCGTTGGATAGATATGACCGAATGTGGCAATACCCGATATCTGTACCAAAGATAGTCACAAACAATGAATTTGTTGACACGAGCCATACAGCCAATAACCTTCCTTCAGAAATTTTTCAAACTGCCATTGAAGGTACCGATGATAGTTTAAATTTAGGCTCAGTTTCTCCTTTAGATCCTCCAGTATATATAATTATGTACTTTTCAGAAGCTATGAAACCCAATTCTACTCTTAAAAGGTCATTTACAATATACGGGACTTCTACTTTGAGAAGTCGTCCATTGTCATTCTCGATTTCACCACCTTATGGGAGTGCGCTCAATCAGTCTCTTTATAACTACAAAGTTGATTCCCTCACAAGCATTTCTTTAAATGAAACCTTTGATTCTGTTCTTCCCCCTCTTATAAGCGCTCTGGAGTCATTTAACATAAGCAACGTATTAACTGACGGTACCGATACCAACGATGGTAGGTATATCTAAAAACTATTAGTACTTTGGTTGTTATAATTCACTAATTCAGCTCTTCTTTTAGATATCATTGAATTATGATTCAGATTATTCTCGGTTTTTCATTTTGTGGCTTTGTTTTGATATATTTTCTAAAAAAATAGTGAAAGCTTTAGCTTTGTTACAAAGCACATTTCAAGTGTTAGGAGGATGGAGTGGTGACCCATGCCTTCCAGCACCTTACTCATGGGACTGGCTCAATTGCAGTAACGACGCTACGCCTCGAATAACCTCCTTGTAAACGATCTCAACTTTTCACATATTTATCTTTGCAATATATGTTATGCGAGAAGGGATCTAGTGAGAAGAAAAAATAAAATTAGAAGGGTGAGAAGTATTTAGCCACAGAATTCAAAATGAGGAGGGAGAAATTAAGAGAAGATGCATCCATTATTATAGGTGCATCTCGTGTGGTTGTGTTTTCTTCAATTCTCATCCTTCTCATTTTAATTTTTAATTCTCATTTGATCCTAACTCTATTATGCATTATATTTCTGTTGCATAAAGGATTCCCCGTGTAATTCTGTTGATATTTAACTTATGCAGGAATCTTGCTAGCTTCAATCTTTCAGGTTCACTACCAGACATTAGCTCAATGGATGCTCTTGAGATAATGTGAGTTTAATGATTATATTCTGCAAATTTTAACTAGCTCACCGCTCACTTTTAGTTAATCAACGACGTTTAGAAGTCTGATATTATTTTGTGCTTGTTAAGCTAACTGATCCTATATCTAGCTTGTTAAAATCGTTTAAAGGAATATATACTCATATAAAAGTGATGGACTGTTAGTGCAACCATTAGCGTTGATGGACATGTAGATGTCTGATCAGATTTTTATCTTATTCTATTTGGTTTTCTTTTTCTCATTAATTCAGTGATTTGCACAACAACAGCTTGAAGGGAACCATTCCTAGTTTTCTTGGCACCATGCCTAATCTCCCAACAATTGTCAGTATATTATGGCCACAGTCATTTAGATAACGACAAGTTTTCTCTGCTTAATTGTCTGGATATTTCAAAGAAAATAAAAGCAAAAAGGATCAGTTTTACGCAATTGTATAAACATCTACATACTGGGTGCTTGGGAAGGGTCGGTCGGCACCAAAAAAGGTGCACACGGTCAAGGTTTCCCCACCGATTTAAACCTTTTAGAAATAAACATCTACATACAAGCTATGCTTTTCAATATAGAACAAAAACTGATGGGGTCTAATAACCAAATATGTTTATCTCAATAAATGGTTTAATGATTAACGAAACTGGCCTATCCAAATATGTTTATCTCATTCTGATTTTAGCTCTTATTATGTAGAAATTTGGCGGATAACCAGTTTAGCGCGAACTTTATTTTGTAAATCTTGTTCTTGAACATAAGACTTTTGAAACGCAATCTCAAAGCTTTTCTCTCTATTATTCTGTGTTTCAAAATCATGAAGGCGTGTTTTACAGCACTCAAGTTCATTCGTTAACAATGCAACTTTAGCTTTTAACTTATCATTTATCTCATTGCATTTAATTATTTGAGCTTGGGTGGTCATAAGAGCAGTTCTGATTTCAGACTCTGAATCAATCATAGGCTCATGTTGTTCTAGATCTTCATTGTTATCTTTATCATTTGGAGTATTAAATGCGACTTCGGAGTTAATTTAATCGACATCGNTTCTTGAATATAAGACTTTTGAAACGCAATCTCAAAGCTTTTCTCTCTATTATTCTGTGTTTCAAAATCATGAAGGCGTGTTTTACAGCACTCAAGTTCATTCGTTAACAATGCAACTTTAGCTTTTAACTTCTCATTTATCTCATTGCATTTAATAATTTGAGCTTGGGTGGTCATAAGAGCAGTTCTGATTTCAGACTCTGAATCAATCATAGGCTCATGTTGTTCTAGATCTTCATTGTTATCTTTATCATTTGGAGTATTAAATGTGACTTCGGAGTTAATTTGATTGACATCGTCAAATATAACCTCAGCGGTAATTTGATCGTCATCATCAAATATAACTACGGGGTCCATTTGATATTCCTCTTGGTTAGATAATAACGACTCATCATGAACAACTTGTTCCTTGTTTGAATCAGATTCGGAAGATGAAGCAATATCATGAACGAAGCATGGGATTGGTTCAAATACCTGAGACAGACCGTCAGTGTCGTACACTGGGCCTGAATCATTAACTTGATGTTCATGCATATTTGCCATCAGCATCACTGCAGCATTAGCTTCCAAATCCTCCATGTCATCATCAGACTGAGCAGTAGCCATGAAGCTGTTGTTCCCCTCATTGCTGGCATTTCCACGTGCTTCATCCTGTAGTGCAAGTAGTAGAGCTTCTTTGTGGAACTTGCTGCCCTGAGTACGTGGAGACGGACATGCAGTAGCTACGTGACCCACCCCGTTGCAGTTGTAACAGCGAACAACCGTTTTCCCTGAATCATTGTTACCCTGTTCCATAATTTCAACCCTTTTCGGAGCAGCACCAACATTGTTACGATACCCAGTATTAACCCTTTGTCCTGTACCATAATTACCCATACTGTTTCCTGACCTAAACCTTAGAGCATTACGATTCTGCACTTCAACACGACCATCCTGAATAACAGCTTGATTCCTTGTGTTTGATGAAGAACGAAGTCGATTGTTGGACTTAGTTGAGAACTTGCGAAAGGCTTTAGCAATGAGAGCAATTCCTTCGTTCAAACTGTTGAAGTCCTCATCATCATCATCATTGGTGGAATTGGAGTAGTACATTGAATCAATGTTGTCATAAGATAGATTGCCGTGCACATTAGGATCGTATGCAACCATTTGCTGAGACGATTGTGGTTGTTGGTAGGTGAGGTAATTCGGATCCTGAGCAAAACCTTGTTGTGGAGTGAATTGGGATTGAGCCATAAGTGCTAAGGAGTTTGGTGGTGGAGACGGTGACAAACTTGCACGAAGAGCCCTATCTTTGTTAACTTCACTTTCATGATGCTTCAAGTAGTCAAACAACAAACTGTATGAGGCTTGGTGAAGGTTCTTCGCTTGTCTAACAAAGGTGACATACTTTTGCCAATCAGGACCTAGACAACTCAAGAACTTAGTGTTGATGGCAATCTTTGGAAGCTTGACATTGCATCGATCTAGATC
>LBNU01014791.1:28673-46912 GCA_014162995.1 Artemisia annua
GGTAATTCGGATCCTGAACAAAACCTTGTTGTGGAGTGAATTGTGATTGAGCCATAAGTGCTAAGGAGTTTGGTGTTGGAGACGGTGACAAACTTGCACGAAGAGCCCTATCTTTGTTAACTTCACTTTCATGATGCTTCAAGTAGTCAAACAACAAACTGTATGAGGCTTGGTGAAGGTTCTTCGCTTGTCTAACAAAGGTGACATACTTTTGCCAATCAGGACCTAGACAACTCAAGAACTTAGTGTTGATGGCAATCTTTGGAAGCTTGACATTGCATCGATCTAGATCATTGACGATGTTGGTGAACCGATGATAGTACGATTCGAGTGATTCCCCTGGTTCAATCATGAAGTTCTCGTATTCCAAATAGAGTTTTGACTCCATGTCTTCTTGATTTAACTCAGTACCTTCCATCAAGAGATGAACATGTTCCCACATATCCTTTGCAGTCTTCTGAGCATCCACACTGCGAAAGATTGGATTGGGAATTCCTTGACATATGTAACTCATTGCTAGTGCATTAGNAAATTCATTTACAGTTTTATTTACTTATCGCTTTCATTTACCGTTTTCTTTAGTCATTTTATTCATGCAACTTTACTTGTTTACTTATTTCATGTCATTTTACCGCTTTCCTTTACTTTAATTTGTCGTTGTAGTATAAACAAACCCAAAACTTTCTTTTAAACCTTATTCATCACACATATCTCACGGTCTTGAGTGACGAGATCCATATTCAACCCTCGTTGGGACAACGATACCCGTGGTTCTTGCTTTCACTAGTTAGTTCCGCTCCTATCACAGGTCTTGGTGGAGTGGCATGAGGATCACCTTGAATCGTTCTTGTTGGCAATTGAAATGGACCATCGAAGAGCACTCTCCTCATATACTTGCCATGAGGTTTCTTCAGTTCGAGAAACCGCAGGAATCTGCTTGACCACTGAACATAATTACCTGGTGTGAGCATTGGTGGTATGTCAAGAGACCCGGCTTCATGACGAGATTGTTGACTAGTGCTAGCTTCACACATTTGATCGAACCAATGGGTTTGCTTTGGTTGTGTGAGGACCGTTTGCATGTTCGTGTGCGGTTGTAGGTACGGTTGTTGTTGCNCAGTTCGAGAAACCGCAGGAATCTGCTTGACCACTGAACATAATTACCTGGTGTGAGCATTGGTGGTATGTCAAGAGACCCGGCTTCATGACGAGATTGTTGACTAGTGCTAGCTTCACACATTTGATCGAACCAATGGGTTTGCTTTGGTTGTGTGAGGACCGTTTGCATGTTCGTGTGCGGTTGTAGGTACGGTTGTTGTTGCACTTGATGCATTTATGAGTTGATGTTGAGGGTACATTGACGGTTGCCGATACATTTGTTGAAACATGTGATGATTTGGTTGTTGTGGTTGTTGTTGTGGTTGTTGTTGTTGTTGTTGATTGTAAAAGTAGAATGGAGGTTGAGACATCTTGATTGATTATGTAAATGGATCTTTAAAGGATAAAATGTAGGTTGTTGTTGTAGATTAGTTGTTGTTGTCGTGACGAGAGCTCAAAGTATCTTTTTGACTTTCGAATAATCCCAAAGAAACTTGCAAGAAAACCTTGAACCTATTGATCTCGCTAAAGTGACTTGTACTCGTAATTAAAAGTTTAAAGAAAAAAAAAATGAAAGAAGTTTTATGTGTAATACCGCAAAAGAAATTTGGAATTCATTACTAATCACTCACCAAGGTAATAGTCAAGTCAAAGATAATAAAATAGATCTTCTTGTACAANTGTGATGATTTGGTTGTTGTGGTTGTTGTTGTGGTTGTTGTTGTTGTTGTTGATTGTAAAAGTAGAATGGAGGTTGAGACATCTTGATTGATTATGTAAATGGATCTTTAAAGGATGAAATGTAGGTTGTTGTTGTAGATTAGTTGTTGTTGTCGTGACGAGAGCTCAAAGTATCGTTTTGACTTTCGAATAATCCCAAAGAAACTTGCAAGAAAACCTTGAACCTATTGATCTCGCTAAAGTGACTTGTACTCGTAATTAAAAGTTTAAAGAAAAAAATGAAACTCGCTTTGGAAAATATTTTAAGCAAACTCGCTATATGAGATTTTAAGCAAACTCGCTAGAATTTTTTTCAACAAACTCGCTAGTAAGTAAACTCGCTATATTAAATTGTAAAACAAACTCGCTATGAAAAAAAAATATGGCAAACTCGCTTAGAAGAATATTGAAGCAAACTCGCTAGGAGTATTAAGCCAAACTCGCTATGCGATTTGGCAAAATAGGCAAACTCGCCTTGAAGTATTTTTCCACACAAACTCGCTATGAAAGAAATAACCCAAACTCGCTAGTAAACCCTAGTTTTTCTAAAATACCAAACTCGCTATAAAACCCTAAGTTTTGAAAACGTACTGTTTGTGTTGGTTTTTTAAGAAATAACGAATTTAGGAGCAAGTTTAAGACCAAGATAACGATAAAAAATGTTGAAGACTAATAAAGACTCAATGAAAAATAAAAATTAACGAGTACAAACACAAGAAAACAAGATCAAATCTAGCCTAAACTAATCAAAAACAACCCCAAATATCCCTAGGCGAATGATACCAATTGTTAGGTCACCATATTCAAACATACACAATCATAGAATCATAAACCAATAAGAAAAGAAGAAGATGAAGAAGATGAGAATGGAAGGAACTCTAATATGTGATATATTAAACTTGTATTATCAAGAGAACCAACAAGCCTTAATGAAGGCTTATACATTGTTTATATAGGGGAGTCCAAGGGTTTCTTACTAACTCTTAAGACTTTACATGCATGGCCCTTGGACTTCCTCACATTGTAACATTACATCATAAGTTAACTAAACATAAATGATAAAATTGTAAACATAATAAGTCTAATATGCAACCTATTACAAATGTAATGACCGACACTTTTCATTACGTGAAACGTGATCCTAACAGTTTTTATAGGTTTTGTGTTAAAAATAAATGGAAAGATTGTGTTTGGTAGTAAAAAAAAATGATGTTTTAAATTTAGTGGGACTCGTGAATAGTGCTAAAAGTGTGAGTTTTGTAACTCACTATATAAGTGATGCATTTTAATGTTGGTGGGACCAAAATAATCAGACATAAATGCCTTTATTTTATTTTCTTTCTCATTTAATAATATTAATGATTAAGGGCAATTACGAAATTTATGTCTTATTGATTTGAAATCTTTATGTACCAAACATGTCAAAGGTTTTCAAATCTTGTAATTTAGGGCCCGTTTGGTATGTGGGTTTTCATTGAGTTTGGGATTTAATTAATGCAAATCCAATGTTTGGTTAAACTTTGTGGATTAGAATTTAGGAGTGAGACCCACCAGTATGGAGTTGTGTAAAAGTTGAGGGCATGGGTAAGTTTTGTGAATTTTGTGAGACCAACTCTCCTTTAATTTTGTCTATTCCTATAATTTTTTTATTTGTTTAGTATTATAAAAGTATAATTCTGAATTAAAATTCATTTAAAATATATGTATTTATATTTTTACCAACCAAACACCCCCTAAATTTGTTTTGTGGGCCTAATAATGAAATGAGTATATTATAGTAATAGATTCATTACCCACTAATTTAATGTCTATTAGGGCTGGCATAACAGGTCACACGAACCTGTTAAGACACGAACATGTTAAGGTCAAACACGAACACGACCTGTTATGTAACACCCCAACCCGACAAGGGCTAAAGTGTCACATTCATGGTGTCAATCAGAACAAACACAAGCATAAACTATAATAATACAAATGGATACAACAGTTACAAAAGGTTCCATGATAAAGGAATACAATATCAGAACTAAGTACAAAATGACTAATCTAAAGCATCTTCAGAACCACTATTAACTCATCAAGCAATTCCTCTCTAAAAGCTCCTATTTGCACTCTTCACCCATAACCCAGCTTCCTTCTAAAACCTGCCGCGGGAGAAAGAAAATGTGGCTGAGCTTAAAAAGAGTGATATATTAAACTTGTATTGCTTGAGAACCAACAAGCCTTAATGAAGGCTTATACATTGTTTATATAGGGGAGTCCAAGGGTTTCTTACTAACTCTTAAGACTTTACATGCATGGCCCTTGGACTTCCTCATATTGTAACATTATATCATAAGTTAACTAAACATAAATGATAAAATTGTAAACATAATAAGTCTAATATGCAACCTATTACAAATGTAATGACCGACACTTTTCATTACGTGAAACGTGATCCTAACATAAACAATATATACAACTACTAATATTATCTACAATACTTCTTTAACTTGTTGTTGAAGGAGTATTCTTCTCTTGCACTTTCGATGATGAGGAATTGAATCACTTGAAACAAAGACTTATAATCTTATGATCAAAGGATTTAGAAGGATGTTTAGAAAGGATATAGACTGAAAATATTCGTGCAAAAGGGGAGGAAAAAATGCAGGATTGAAACTGTATTTATAGGCAAAGAAATCTGACAACATGAGCGTGCCGGCCCCCTTAAATGGTGGTCGGCCCCCTTAAAATTAAAGTGGCCGCCCCTTATAATTAAGGGGGCCGCCCTCCTGTAACGGCCAAATTTCTTTGTCTTTTCTGGGGAAAGTTTATTTGGTGAAAACTAACTGATTTTGGTTAAAAATTTGAATTCATATATTTGTTATGAATTAAACATTTTCTTTAATTACCAAAAGTGTTTCTCAAAAATATATAATATGTTTATATTATTTAATAAACTTTGTAATGTTTAAATAAAAATCCCTTTGATCATAAAATGTATTAGACATTTGTTTATTCATACCTTAAGTTATATTGTTGAATAATATGATATTTGTAACTAAATACTTGTTTACGTAGTAATTTTAAGTTTAATGTTTTTTGCATTTTGTGATCATCAAAACATAGGGATATTGAAAAATATAAATAACGTTTTTACGCATTATTTATATCAACACTAGGCATTATGTTTGAATTATGTTCTCAGTTTCAACGGCGACACTCCTTTACTGCTCCTCATTTGCATCAGGTAAAATCACCCGAACTCCCACTAAAAGCCATCCAAACGCCTGTTTAAAATGACCCCCTAGTAAAAACATTTTTGGTTTTGAGTTACTAAAAGCTTAAGATACCAATATCCATAAACAAAACAACATCAATTTCATTTACAAACAGATCTCATTCAGCACAAACATCTTATGACTTTTTATCGAATTGATTTGGCGTAACTTTTTGTTTAGCTGTAACTTTGGTAAGCACAATACAAACCACAATTTAGCTTAAATTTCAAATCATGAATACATATAATTGTAAAACAGTAAAATTTCATATACCGATACATTTTTATTAAACCAATACGTTAAGTCAAAGTACAAATAGACACTAACAATTTTCCTTGCAAATTTGTATACAATTAAGCAAAGCACATAACAAAGACTTGAGAAGCAGCCAAGGTGCCAGAAGGGCAAGCTGTTCCACAGTAACTGCGGACTTGATACGCAAGAGCTTTGGTTCTCTTTGGATATACAAAATTTTCTGGATACAATATACCATCAATGTTCCTGTAAACCTCCTACAAAGCTTCACACTGGCACTCGGTGTCCACCCTTTCGAGTTCATTGCAGCATTGTCGCATTTCTTCCTGGTATTGTTGTCCTTGCCTATTGAAGCTCAACAAAAGTGTCATTTTTTGTCTCTTATGATAGGTATTTGATCGTGAGATATGTTTTCTTTATAACCTGAGCATAGGCATTTCCTTTATCGTATTCAGTGATCCCATAATTGTATGTCAACTCCAGCATACAGTTTT
Organism: Artemisia annua; assembly: GCA_014162995.1. NCBI lineage: Eukaryota > Viridiplantae > Streptophyta > Magnoliopsida > Asterales > Asteraceae > Artemisia > Artemisia annua. The sequence goes on from LBNU01014791.1 coordinate 34,501, forward strand.
TATCTTCTGGTCTGTAACCCATCATTGCAACGGTATACTACAGAAAAGACCAATGTATAGACAAAAGGGCTCTATTGTGGATGTGACAATTTCGACCCATTTATTTATGGACCAGTCGATTCGGGAAAGGTTCTATTTATAACTGGGCAACGTGTAACTAAAATACTTGAACATGAAACGGATTACCTTGAATTCAGGGCAATCTCGATTGCGCTGAAGCTCCAAACCAAAAGCATAAAGTAATACATATCATAATACCAATATTAGCAATCAAAAGATGAAAATCACTGAGTGTATATAAAATATCCAACGCGAAGCATTAGTTGACGAAGTTGCTCGGGCGTAGTACCTCTTTCTATAAGTTCAAATTATAAACATCAGGTGCAACTATATTTTTGTTAGAACACATGAAATAATACTGTTTGATGAATAGTTAGAAATATATATTAAATGAAACTTGTACCCATTTTTCCCGAAAGCAGCTGCCGTAGTTCAATTCTGGGTGCATTGCTTATTGCATCCATATCCATGTCTGACCAATAAAGATAGATGAATAACATGACTTCTAATGTGTAAAATAGTACCTTATTAGAAAATTCAATATGAAGTGCACCTAAAGTGTTGTAGTTGGGCATATCCTGAATTTTAGTGTTTTGAAAATCATATCGAACACCTTGTGTTTCTCTTCTTAGGCAATAGCCACAACACCTCCATTGCTGCTATAATATAAATAAGGGTCAGAACCCCGTCCTAATAATTAACCACCCCACAGCTGTAATAACCTCATGTGTATGCATTGAGCTACTATTAGGTTGCATGGTGTACACATCTATAGAGCATACAACTCTATCTGTTACTAAGTAAATGATAAGGCATAATCAGTACGATCTATTCACATTAAACAAATAGCGTAATTGTATGTCAGCATGCCAATATGCCAATGAGAGTTTCTGATGAGGCAAAAAGTGTTACGCTTTTAGGGGGTCATTTAAGCCCTAATCCGTAATTATTTGATCAAATATTGCCTTAAATCGTTCCTTTTGTCATTTTAGGTACTTTGGAAAAGAAATCTGGAAAAGAAGGTATTTTGGATGTTTTTTGAGCATAAAAGTGAAGAAAACGACAAAGTCCCAAAACCATGCTGAAAACTGTACCTGATGGCGTCACTCTTTACGAGGTGACGGCGTCACGCTTTGACAAAGAGGTGGATAATTTTACTTTTGACGGACCAGAAAGATTTTGAAGCATTTACACGTGACGGCGTCACGTGTTATTTCACCATGGCCGTCACGTTATAAGTTAAAGAGAGACGGCCCAGAGAGTTTTAAAGGGGGCGGCGTCAAGAGTGGATCTGAGCAATCCGAGAAGAGTTTTGGCGGCGAGGTGACGACGTCACAAGCTAAAATGTAACGCCTTCAAGTTGTAAAATCTATATATAGTTTTATAATTTTCATTCATTAAGTGTGTAACTTTAAGGGAGAACTTTAGGGATAAACCCTAGGTCGTGGTTTACTGTATTCTCAGAGGTTTTTCACCCTTGAATCATTCATGTTCAATTAAAGATAAGTCTCCTTTCAAATCAATCAATATGTCTATGTGTTGCTTGATTATATCTTATGCTTGTCTTTACTTTAACATGCTAGGCTAGGTTTCTCTTGTGTTTGCTTAGATCTAATGAAACCTAGCTATTGATTACTTGTTGTTGGTTTGTTATTGATTGTTGTGGGTGGGTGATGTCGATGTTAGGCTTAAGAAAACTGGCTAACCTCCTATACGGTAACTTGCTTGAACGTCTTAAGAAACATGAATCGGATGTGTACTATGATTATATGGTTTGTATTTAATGCATAAGCGAATTCTAGTGATCACATGTTAGGAGCTTTTAGTCGGCTCGACATAGGAGTGAAGTAGGAGCTTATAGAGTTAGAGAAGATCGTACACGGCCCTACGAATGGTTTAAAGGAATACAACCCGTCATCCACACAATTGTAACAAACCAATTAACCGGTAAAAGATAGCTAGGGAGTAAGGAAATCTAAGTAAACACACTTTTCTCCATATAAGTTTCACAACCAATTTACCTATCTTGTTATTTTATTTTATTTGCAATAGTAGATATTTGGGTTAGTTGATTAGCAACTAATTCCGCACACTCTTCCAAATACCTGAGATTTTACTTGCTTTCATAAAATATAAAAATACAAAAAGAATCATCCCTCAACCCTTAGACCTAAATTAGAGTTGTTTTCAATCCTAACGACACTATTCCCTGAGAGAACGATCAATCCCCCGGTACTTGCCACTTCATTATACTACATCGGTCAGGTACAGTGCCTGGTGGGGGTTGTAAGCTTCTCAAGATCCCTTGAGAGGCAAAACCTATTGCGAAGGTTGCAAAACCCACGCATCAAGTTTTTGGCGCCGCTGCTGGGGAATAGTTATTGCTTAGGTTGAAAATTTATTTTTACTTAGGTCTACTCACTAGATTCCTTTCTAGTGGGATTTTCATTTTATTTTTCTAGGTTTTCTTGTAGTCTATCTTTTTCTTTATGTTTCCGTTCATAGTAACTTGTCCATAAATTATTCCGTTTGCCATTATAGAAAGCGCGAATCCACCCCTCTCACCTGACGAAGTACCGTCACTGCGCTGCCAAATCAAAAGTGAAATTAGGGAGCTTAGAGAGCTTAATAGTTTAATTGATGCCCAACTAGATCATGCACTTAATGATCTAGCAGGCGCCATATACGCAAGCAAGGACTTAGAATATGATGATCTTAAGAATTCTGGAAGTTTAGAGGAAAAGGAAGAAGAGAGAGTAGGTGATGAATTTTTTAATCTTTTCCACACTAAGGAAGAAATCGCCTATTACAATAACATAATTGATAACCCTCGCTCTCCCTTCGTTAAGATTGATCCGAAGATAAAAAGAGATAACCCTTGGAACGTTAAGATACCATGCATGATATGATATAGATACGTTGATCACGCTTACATTGATTTTGAATCCCCAATCAACGTTATGTCTTCAAGTATCTATAATGATATAGTGAATACGAGGCTTAAAACTAGGAAAGACCCCAACTACCCCGGTGGAATTTGTAATTTTGTCGGGAGGGTTAGAGATTTACATGTTTTAGTTCGGAACTTTACGTATGTCACTGACTTCATGATTGTTGAAGATTTGGCGAGTGTTATAGATTGTAGCTTATCTCATGTTGTATTAGGTAGGCCGTTCATAGAAGAGTCCAAGTTGAGTTACGCTCAATTGGAGGGGACAATTCAATTTTCTAATGAAACCAATAGGATCACATATAGAATGCCTAATAGGATGAAGGAGTTTCGTTTTGTGCCCCAACTAAATAAGGATAACATTAGTGCAATCGAGGACATTAATGAAGAGGACAAGAGAAAGGGGATGGATTATGTGTGGGAAAAACAGAGCCTCTTTTATAAGGATTCCTTGACCCTTGGGCCTAAGTATAAGGTTTGTTAGGATCACGTTTCACGAAATCTCTCAAGTCTCGGTCATTTCATAATTTGTAACAGGTTGCTATTAGTACTTAGTTTATTTATGTTTTATATTTACTAATTTTTCAAGGCTCATAAAGCCCAAAAGGCTTTAGAAGCCCACGTATAACACTAGATAGGAAGGAAGGGAGTGTTGCCCTAGTCCTTGCCTATAAATAGAGACATCATGTAAACATATATTTTGTTGGTTTATTGAATATCTTGGTTAAACTATTGTCAAATTCTATATCATATTTAGTAGATCAACCATCTCTATTTCTCATCTCATTTCTTATCAAATCTATACTTGTGTTTACAAAATGGTTTCCTAACAAGTGGTATCAATCGCTAGAAGGAGGTATAGTTTTGTTTTTGAATTCGTACGCACCAAAAAGAAGTTCTTCATCTCGTTATTTTTGCAAAAAGTTCAAATCTTTTGCTTGGTTTTTGATTTCTAACACATCTTTACTTCTAAACTTGTGTTACAAATCATTACAAACAAAAAATTTCAACTTTTTATTCAAAAGTACAAGATTTGACATAACTTGTACTATTTTTCGAAATTATTCAAATTTTTGAAAACTTTGTAAAGTTTGCAACTTTATTTAAGATTTCATCATTTTAAGGTTAGTTGTACAAGAATCTTGGATTAAAAACTCATTTTTGGTGTGCTTTATTCAAAAACAAAAATTTGCCAAAATTCGTACTTGTTTTCGAGAACACAGTGGGTTTTCGAGAACACAAGACCCTAAACTTTCGAGAACACACCTCGTTGCTCCATAAGTGTTACCGTTGCTTACTCAGTGCTTTTCTCTCTTGTATAAGAAATAAAACACTTCATGTTTTCGATATTGTATAATTTCGAAAATTTTGGGTTTCTCTTTCCGAAAACTTGAAAAGTTTCGAGAACACTACATAAGTTTTGAAAACATGTCCTGTTCTCGATAAGTTGTGTGTTTTTTCGAAATCTCCTTCAAATCTTTCGAGAACTCCTCAGTTTCACTAGAACTCAACATTCTTGATAATTGCATTCTCGATAATTTACAAGTTATCGAGAACACTACAAAACTTTCGAGAACACTTGTTTCAACATTATCGAGAACACTAAGGACTTCAAAATTTCGAGATTCTTCAGAGTATAAAGTTTCGAGAATAAAAGGGATTCATTTGGTTTTGAGAATTTCTACAACAAAAGTTTCGAGAACACACTTGTACAAGTTTTCGAGAATTGGCTTAACATCTATACTTTCTACAAGATCCATTCACACACAAGTCTTCAATTATGTCTCAACCACCGTACTACAACCTTCATCAACAACAACCGTATCATTAATCACAACAGTATCGTCAGCAACAACCGTTTCAACAACAATTGTTTCAACATCAACAACCGTATCAACAACATCTCATGATGCACCAACATCAACAACAACCCTTCATCATGCAACAATCATCAATGCAACAAACAATTCCACCGTCAAAACAGACTTACTAGTTTGACCAAATGTGTGAAGTTATCACTATTCAACAATCACGACATGAAGCTGGATCACTTGATACACCCTTTATGCTCACACCCGGTAACTACGTTCAATGGGCAAGTCGATTCCTACGGTTTATTGAACTCAAGAAACCCCATGGCAAATACATGAGAAAAGTGATTATTGAAGGTCCTTTTGAAACACCAACTACAACTGTAGCAGGTGACTTGAATGCTAATCCACCAAGACCCGACACTATAGCCCCAGTTCCTGACAACCAACTCTCTGCTGAACAACTACTTCATAAAGAAGCAAATGAATATGCCATGATTTATATTCTTCAAGGAATACCAAATCCAATTTTTCGAAGTGTTGATGCTCAAAAGACAGCTAAGGCTATGTGGGAACACGTTCATCTCTTAATGAAAGGCACTCAATTGAATCAAGAGGACATAGAATCTAAGCTTTATATGGAATACACACACTTCATGATTGAACTAATGGAATCACTTGAGTCGTATTACCATCGCTTCACAAACATTATTAATGACCTTGACAGATACAATATCATCTTACTAAAGATTGCCATCAACAAGAAGTTTCTTGGATGTCTCGGTCCTGATTGGCAGAAGTATGTGACGTTTGTTCGCCAAGCAAAAATTCTTCATGATACACCATATGGTTTGTTGTATGATTACCTGAAACACCATCAGCATGAAGTGGACAAAGATAGAGCTCTTCGAGGAAACTACACACCGCCTCCAACTCTAATTCTTTGGCCCTTGTTGCTCAATCCCATGTTGCTCCTCCACCATTGTCAAACCATGCTTATGTTCAAGAACAAAACTACTTTAACTACCCTCATCAGAACTCATCTCCTCAAACATCTTCTTGGGATTCTACACTGCAACAACATGCAAATCAATTTGCCTCTTATGACAACCATGACACCTTGTACAACAACAATACTGCTAATGATGATGATGATGACGAGGACTTCAACAACTTGAATCAAGGAATTGCACTCATTGCTCAGGCATTCAGCAAATTCTCAAACAAGTCCAACAATCGTCTTCGCACATCTTGAAACTCAAGGAATCAAGCTGTTATTCAAGATGGTCGAGTTGAAATACAGAATCGTAACAGTGGAAGATTTGGCTCAGGCGGATATATGGGTAATTCAAGTACTGGACAAAGGTTTAACAACAATGGGGGATTTAGGAACAACACTGGTGCTCCTCAAAAGAAGGCTGAAGTTGTTGAAACTGGGAACAATGAATCTGGAATACAGTCATTAGATGTTACAACTGCAATGGGATAGGTCACTTGGCAACTGTATGTCCTTCACCGAGAACTCAAGACAGCAAGTATCACAAGTAAGCATTACTTCTAGCTCTTAAAGATGAGGCACGTGGAAATGTCACTGCTAAGGATAACAGCTTCATGGCCAATGTACAATCTGATGATGACATGGAAGATCTCGAAGCTAATGTTGCGGTTATGGTCATGGCCATCATGCAGGAACTCCATTTGAGCGATTCGGGCCTAGTGTATGACACTGATGGTCTGTCTCAGGTATCCGATTTTAACTCATGCCTGATACATGCAATTGCTTCGCCATCTGCATCTGCATCAGACAAGGAACAAGTTGTTCAAAATGACTCATTGTTATCTTATCAAGAAATGATCAAATGAACACAGTGACTACATTTGACGATTCAGATCAAATTAATCCAGTTGTCACATTTGATGATTCCATTGCTTTAACTATGAACGATAACAGTGATCAAATTGAACAACATGAACCTATGATTGTTTCAGATTCAGAACTTAGGATCTTACTTATGACTAGTCAATCCCAGAACATTAAATGTCAAGTACTTAATGCTAGATTAAAAGAAAAGAATGCATAATTAACTAGGGATCTTGAGTGCTTAAAAATACAACTCACAAACCTTCAAAAAAGAGAAAATCGGGAAAAAAGCTTTGAAGTTGCTTTTCAACAGTCTTATCTAAAAGAAAAAGATTTCGAACATCAAATTCGATTGTTAACTGAATCTAACAACAACTTGACTTCCAAATTGGAACAACAAGCGTTTGAACATAAGCAACAAATTGCACATCTCAATGAAGTAATTTTAAAAACTAAAACTGTGTTGTCAATTTGTCAAGCTGATTTCAAAGAACATAAACACAGGTCAAGAGAAAAAGTTAAGTCATATCTAGATGAAATTGTTGAATTGGAACACAAACTTAAAGAGTTTCAAAATGTTGTATATAAAACTGGTAATTCAATCACAACAATTCAAAAGTTCACTGTAAAACGCACAAATAATGGACATGGCTTTGCCATTGGTAGTGACTTACCATGTTTTTTAAACAAAGCACTCAAAGAGATTCTGAAGTTATATAGTGCAGAACAATTGTTTGATGATGAAATTGTGCGTACTGTTGTATATGATTGTGAGGAAGAAGAGGCACAAGAGGACGAGAGTCGATCCAAAATGAGCAATGTTTTCTACAACACACTTTTTGATTACTCAAAAATGTCTCACTTACATGAGACATTTGTTCCTTCAAATGATAAAACTGAAAAGCCATGGTCTATCTTGAAAGTTCATGATTCTACTTCCAACGTTGGTCCTGTCAAACCAGTGGCGCAAATAAATGGTACTTTACCAAGTGATGAAAAATTTCAACCTCATCCTACACATTGCATGGTACTTCGGTATTTTGACACGTTCAAGGAAGATATTGAACTTTTGGAACAAGCAGTTGAACAAAATTCAAAAATAACAGTTTTCACTTTTATTTCTCCTCATGAGAAAGAAAAGAGGGAAGTGTTTCAAAAACAATTTTTGCCTCTCATTCAACACTTGCGTTTATGTGCTAACCTCTGGGAACATGAACTTCAAAACGAAGTAAAATCCATGATGAATGCTTTTCAAGCAACTAAACAGTCAATTTGAAAGCAAAAACGTAGAAACAAATTTTTACAAAATGAAACTGATCGACTCTTGGAAAATGTTCTCAGTGCTGATATAATATCTGTGGTTATGAATTCTCTTTATGAATCTGGTACTTCTATGCGTGACTGTAATGATATTGAATTGTTGTCTAAGCAAATTGAGACATTAAAGAGTGAAAATGGGAAACTTGTAAAACACAACGATGATGTGCAAAACAAACATTCAAAAGAGATTTTTCAACTGAACAAAACGCTTGAATGGTGTCAAAACCAAAGTCTTGATTTCGAATTAAAATTGCAAACTCTTAAATCTTCAAGATCCTTTCATATAGAAACTGTGGAACTAAAAAGTCAAATTTCAAAATATGAAAAGGATATTGCTGAATTACAAGAAGAAACTGCTTTTTGGCAAGAAAGTCGAAACAACTACTTTTACTCAAATAACAAGCTTCACCGTGAAATCTAAGATAAGCAGCACATCTTCATCGAGTTAAAAGAGAAAATAAGAGCACTTGAAAAAGGAAAGTTTGTCAAAACTAATGTAGTTACACCAGGAATGTACAAATTAGACATTACCACTACAGACACACATACTCAGAATTCTAATTTGGACCCTTCCACTTCTACAGGAATAGTTGCCACTCCTAGCGTTAGCAGATCCAAGCGTAAACGTAACAAATGGAAAAATAGGATTATGCAGCGTAGAAGAGCAAAACTAGAAGCCTCTGAAGTAGAAGACCACCTTAGGACTTTGAATAAAACTCATGTTGCACTAGATTTAGATTCTGATTTGAAAATTGTAATCGTAATCTTTATGTAACGAATGATGAACCTTTAAATGCGTTGAATGTTAATGCTTCATGTGTGTTTTGTCGTAACCGTATGTTATCTGGTGATCATTCTAAATGTGTGGCAAACTCTCTTTTATCTCGTCATAAGAAACGTACATCTGGCAGCAAATCTAGGCCCACTAATTCTTCTAAATCTGTGCTAGGACTTATGCCAAGTGTAGTTTCTAAGAATGATGTAGTCACCCCTGTAGTTGTGACATATCTAAAATTTCATGTCATATATTTTAATAGTTTATTAACCAACTATTCTATTTTAACTAATTAACTTCGTCGGAAGTTATCCGCGTACATCATAGTACATTCAATTCATTCAACCACGACTATACTATGTCTACTCTACATTTTCTATACTCCATTGTTTCCTTTCAATCCTATTTTAAAAAGTCATAATTAACTTTTTCCATTTTTACATCAACATTACACTTCTTACGTATTGCGGGGTTTAAATTCATGTTTTCACGTTTTAACCTCAAATAAATCTTCCGATAAACTCACCACTCATCTATACTTCAAAAATATATTTTGACAGCAATTTTTTATATTTTTACAAGTTTTACATTTATTTTCTACCCGGTATCACGTTACGCGTCTTAAAACTCCACGTTTTAAGTTACCGGGAGCAAAATAAACTAGACAATACATCTAATAACCAAATTAATACACTAAAATCCTCCACTAACTTACTACTCTCTTCTTGTTTTTGTCACCCCAACACTTTTCCATGGGGTGGACAAGTGTTTAAGTATTCCTTCCAAAGACTAGCTAACTCATAAAAACCACTAACTACCATCTTTACTCTCACTTTTACATGCAACTCACTCAAAAATCTGGTCTCTTACTCTCAAATTTCGTGGCTTATACAGCCCACACTCACCATTATTTTCAAATTTTACCACAAGATTTGGTGCAAGCATAAAGCTCTCTTGGTGCCAACTTGTTCCTTGTTCTTTTCCTTCTTCTAGGTCTTCATTTTCAAGAGTTTTTGTGGTGTTTTTCCTCAAGTTTTCAAGTAATATAGAGTGGTGATTTTCAAGTATCCAAGAAGTGTTGGTGACAAGAAATTTGGTGATCATGGATTAGAGAAAAGGTACAAGTATTGTAACCTAAATCTTGGTCTCTATTTTTCTTCAAGATAATCTTTCTTCCTCCTATATTTTTATGGCTTACAAATTGATATTGTGGCTGTAGGAAGAAGCTTACCATCACCCTCTAAAGCTCTCCTTGGTGGTCTCAAGATTTCCCTTTGGTGGTGTCAAGAGATAGCTCCAAGTCCTTCATTTCTTGTTATTTTTACTTGCCCAAATCTTTTGTAAGAAAACTCCTCCACTAACTCTCTATTTATTTTTATATTCACTACAGTAAAAATAGTATATTATGATGTATTTTAACACTATATAAATTATTATGCTTAATTAAGCTTTGTACATTGGTTAGGAAACACTAAAAACACTTAAGGACTAAACTTGCAAACTGTGAATCTGAATCAGGGGTAGAAACGGAATAAACTGATTTAATCAGTAAACATTGGACCTAAACTAAAAATATGTAGTTGTAGCCCTATGTCTTGTGGTCATTTTGACGGGTATTTCATCGAATAACTCATTACGATGATTAAACTAGAAATATTTTCGTGAAACATACCAGATTCTGAGTTGCAGATTTAAATGGTAAAAATCTCAGAGATATGCTTATTTTCAATACTTGGCCTAGGTTTATTAAATGTAGGTAACATCTTAACTTAAACATGGCCGCAAACGGGGAATTAATTGGACTTGTAGAACTCTAGTTATCGCAACTTTTGTTGGACTGTTGTAATTTTGAAAGCTGATGGACTGAATATATTGGGTAAATTGATAGTTTTACTGATGTTGTGTAATTTTTAGCTTAGTGGGACCCACAAAAATTGTTAGTACAGATTAATACCTTTCCGGGGATATAAGGAACTTAATTTTTGGACTTACGGTTTGCAAATGGCGAAATTGTAAACATGTACAAGTTAATAAAATTTTCATCAGCACTAAGTATAAAAAGGTATAAAAAATGTTTTATAACTTAAAATATTGGACCTATAACTACTACATATTTGGACATATAAACAAGTATAGGAATATTGTACCAAGCCTAAGTAAGATCATGATTTATATAAAACAAAAATACATCAATATTTAATTTCAAAAACCTAAGACAAGCTATGTCTATTTAGGTTCATCGTAGAGCTCACGTTATTATTTTCTCCACTTGCTTGTTCCGTGCTATTTCCTTTATCCGGGTGAGTTTATAGCCTCGCCTTTACTTACATAAATGTTTTATAAACCTCGCGAGGGGGATACATGCTAGTTTTACAAACTGAATACAAGTAGTTTTTAGTATGCTTGACCCGATTACATGATTATAGACATTGAGTATTCTTGCCAATTAAGTCCCTATCATGAACCGTTAATTACTTGAGTAGTAAACGCTAGTATTATAAATATGCATATTTGGCTTAACAAGCCTATTCGGGTTACGGACATATAATATTGAGAAATGGGGTAAATGGCAATTTTTACCTTCTCGGGGCACAATATCTACGTTAAGGTTCGGTTTCATAATCTCAATACTATAATCTGATAACCCGACAAGTAATGATCATGCTTGTCGCCCGATGAATAATACTTGTATTCAACTTATTACTTATTAAACTCTATGAATTCACTCAACATTATTGTTGACTTTTAGCATGTTTATCTCAGGTCCGTAAGTGACTTCAGCTTGGATGGGCGGCGCAAGAAATGAATATCATCAAGATGGCTCATGTGTAATAAATTTTTACTTAATAAGCGACTAAAACTTTTATTATCTTATGTATTTCTAAACTATGTCAACCTTTTAGGACCTCTTGTGAAACTTTGATATCTTTCTAATGTGAACTTTTATTAAAAACATCTTTGTATGAAAGTTGTTTACTATATTTGTACAATGGGATCGATGTATAGTACCCCATGTCCCTTTCCACTGCGATCCTGAAAATGGGGGTGTTATAGATTGGTACCAGAGCACAAATTATAGTGAACTAGGTCTTTTTGTTTTAAAAAACTTAGACTATAATCGTTTGTTTTTCAAAAATCATGAGCTTCCATCATCTTGTCCGATATCCATGCGCGCCAACTCCCGAGCTTCCTATTTCTCCCTCGTATATATATATCTTGATCAGGCTATATTAAAAATAATTATAAGAACTATAATTATTTCCTATCTTGTCCGATAATCCGTAAAAATATCACTTCTTATATATAAACTTTATGTACAAAACTCCTTGTTGTATTCATGAAAATTTTAAACTTTATCCAAAAATTTAATTACACGTCTCTTTGATTGCGCCATTGTTGTACATATGCGCACAATAAATTTTATCATTTGTACATGTAATATTTATCGAATATCTTGCTTGTTGATGTAGCAACCGCTATTTACTCACTTACTTATGCCAAATATTATTTTCATACTAATATTTCTCTTCCTATTCTAACTATATATATATATATATATATATATATATATATATATATATATATATATATATATATATATATATATATATATATATATATATATATATATATAT
>LBNU01014791.1:47147-74267 GCA_014162995.1 Artemisia annua
TTGATTCATCCGTATGAGGCACCGGGTTCGCCTTATCCACCACCTCCACTATCGGATACTTCTTCCGATTCCGAGCCGGAAACTGATGAAATTGCTACTTCAGGTACTATTACACAAGTACCACTTGTAAGACGCATGTTTCCTAAAAGTATCCATGAAAGGGGTGGATCATCCTCTTCCGCTCCTATCACTTATGAGCCCGAAGATCTAGTGCCTAGTTACATGAGTAGAGATATCAACTCTCTTTATGGAAAAGTTAAAGTGTTAGAAAGACAAATGGTGGTGAGAGAACTGGAAGGGGAACGTTCTTTGTCGAGAGATAGGCTTGCGCATAACCGCATGAATTTACTAGATCTTGATTTGGGTATGGCGGAACATCAACAAGATAAGAATAAGAGTGAAGTGGATTTGTTGGGTAAACGTTTTCGAGAGTGGGATGATGAGGGAGTAAGGGCTGAAAATAAGAAGTTGAAACATCAGTTAAAAGATGTTAAATTATCTCGTGTGATCGACCGTATGAGAAATGATCGCCTTGAGAAGGATCTTTATGAGATGAGGCGATGGGCTTATGATCATTGGGAGGAGATGGTCCGATTGGGGTATGATGATGAGAGGTCCTATGATGCCACTGACATGCTAGCGGTGTATGGAGAGACCTCACCACCTGAGCCACGTGGATCACCTCGTGACCCTCAGTAGTTTATGTACTTGTATTTTCTCTTGTTGTATTTCGTCGTCGTTCTTTCATCTTGTAAATTACTATTAGTTAGTAAACTAGTATCGTTGAATGTAATGACTTCGTCATGTTTTGTAATACAATCCAACAATGTATTAATCTTTTGTAATGAATGATGAAGTTATATTATCTTAAATTCTACTCTATATTGTTGTGAAACTTTTCATAATCAATTTACTAACGCATGACTATATCTATGTCATTGTATGAATACTCACCAAAAATTTTCTTGTGTTGTGATAGAATCATGCCACCAAAGAAGATGTCTAACGCAGAGTTTCGAAAGCTAGTCGCTGACAGTGTTGCCCAGGATTTAGCCGAGGATCGTGCTGCAACGGCTAATGATGTTGGGGCTGTCGGTGGCGGTGCTGGAGCCGCCGGGGCTGCCGGTGGCGGTGCTGGAGCCGCTGGGGCTGCAACTGGCGCTGTAGTGCGTGGTTGCACTTATAAACAATTTCTGGGTTGTGATCCTATTAAATTCAAGGGGACTGAAGGGGTAGTTGGATTGATCCGCTGATTTGAAAGTATCGAGAACACGGTCATACTCAGTAACTACTCAGAGGACTGCAAAGTCAAGTACGCCGCGGGTACTATGATAGAATATGCTGTCTTGGTGGAACTCATATGCTCAGCCCATCGGGATAGAAAAAGCCTATGAAATTACATGGACTGACTTCAAGAAGATGGCAACCAATAAGTTCTGTCCCCGTAGTGAAGTAAGGTTACGTGAAACCGAGTTTTATGATCTAAAAGTGAAAGGTTATGATATTGAAACTTATATCCGAAGGTTTCAATAGTTGAAAGTTTTGTGCCCTAGTATGGTACCGAATTTTGAGAAGGAAATGGAAGCTTTTCTTAAGGGTCTTCCAAGAAGCATTAAGGGAGACGTGACATCCTCTAATCCATAAACTCTAGATGCAGCTATTAGTATCACCCAAAAACTTATGGCTCAAGTGGTAGAGTATGGAATGGCTCAGAATGCGAACAACAATAACAATAACAACAACCACCAATACAAAAGGAAATGGGATGATGAAAGGAGAGGAAACAACAACAACCCTCAGGGCCGCAACAATGACCATCATCATCAGCAAAATAGAAGACAAGAGAATGTTAGGGCAATGACTGATGCCCCAACCGGGAGAGGTGGATATGCTGGTCCCCATCCTTACTGTAATCGCTGCAAGAAGCATCACACTGACCGCTGTACTGTGATATGTACCAAATGTGGAAAGCAGGGTCATATTGTGACAAGCTGTAAGGTTAAGGCTACTGGTGCTAATACACAGCCAATTGTAACTTGTTATGGCTGTGGGGAAAAAGGGCACTACAGCAACAAATGCCCGAACAAGGGAAATGATCAAGGTGGGAATAATCGTGCTAAAGCGTATGTGATGGGAGAGCAACAAGGCCCGAATGTTGTGATGGGTACGTTTCTACTCAATAATCATTATGCTAAAGTTTTATTTGATTCGGGTTCGGACAAGAGCTTTGTGTCCACTAGTTTTAGTGTGTTGATAAATATTAACCCGATTAAGTTAAACTATAGTTATGAAGTAGAATTAGCCGATGGGAAATTGGTTAGTACCAACACTATTCTAAGGAGCTGTACCATAAATCTAGCGAACCACCCATTTAGTATTGACCTCATGCCAATTGAACTTGGGACTTTTGATGTCATTATTGGAATGGACTGGTTATCCGACCGAAACGCGGCCATTATCTGTAGTGAAAAGATTGTTCGTATTCCACACAACAACAAAACACTAATAATCAAAGGCGATAGAGGCGCGTCCCAATTAAAAGTCATATCTCGTATCAAGGCCCAAAGGTACATAGGACAAGGGTGCCAAATGTATTTAGCACAAGTGACAGAGAAGGGATCAACTGAAAGACGATTAGAAGATGTACCGATTGTCCACGATTTTCCGGAAGTGTTTCCCGAAGATCTACCGGGACTTCCACCACCTCGACAAGTAGAGTTCAAAATTGAATTAGTGCCAGGTGCTGCACCTGTGGCACGTGCTCCTTATCGGTTGGCACCATCAGAAATGAAGGAGCTATCGGAACAACTACAAGAATTGTCAGAGAAAGGATTCATTTGACCGAGCTCGTCGCCTTGGGGAGCTCCAGTGTTGTTTGTGAAGAAGAAAGACGGATCCTTTCGTATGTGTATAGATTATCGTGAGCTTAACAAGTTGACGGTCAAAAATCATTATCCACTCCCAAGAATTGACGATTTGTTTGATAAACTTCAAGGCTCAAGTGTATATTCCAAGATTGACCTACGATCAGGTTACCATCAACTCCGCATCCGAGAAGAAGACACTCCAATTACTGCATTTAGAACTCGGTATGGTCACTACGAGTTCCAAGTGATGCCATTTGGATTGACCAATGCACCCACGGTATTCATGGACTTGATGAATCGGGTGTGCAAGCCGTACCTCGACAAGTTTGTAATTGTATTTATTGATGACATCCTGATTTACTCCAAGAACAAAGAAGAACATGGGGAGCACTTAAAGATTATTTTGGAGTTACTCAAAAAGGAGCAATTGTATGGCAAGTTTTCGAAATGTGACTTTTGGCTAGAATCTGTACAATTTCTCGGCCATGTGATCAATAGTAAAGGTGTTCATGTGGATCCTTCGAAGATTGAAGCTATCCAAAATTGGGCTCCACCGACGACACCAACAGAAGTGAGGCAATTCTTAGGACTTGCCGGTTATTATCTTCGATTCATCGAAGGTTTTTCTTTAATAGCCAAACCTCTTACCAAGTTGACCGAGAAAAATAAGAAGTACATGTGGGGTAAAGACGAAGAAGAGGCTTTCCAAATACTGAAACAAAAACTTTGTAGCGCACCTATCTTAGCACTACCGAATGGGGCGGAAGATTTTGTGGTCTATTGTGATGCATCGATCAAAGGTTTTGGAGCAGTATTGATGCAACGAAAAAAGGTCATAGCATATGCTTCTCGACAATTGAGAACTCATGAAGAAAACTATGTGACCCATGATCTAGAATTGGGTGCTGTGGTTTTTGCTCTTAGACTATGGAGACACTACTTGTACGGTACAAAGTGTACGGTGTATACCGATCACAAGATACATCCTCGATCAAAAAGAGCTTAACATGAGACAACGAAGATAGATTGAACTCCTAAGCGATTACGATTGCGATATCTGTTATCATCCGGGGAAGGCAAACGTGGTGGCTGATGCCTTAAGCCGAAAGGAAAGGGCAAAACCATTACGTGTTAGATCATTGGTAATGACGACCACGGTTCTCCCTAAGTTACCGGAACAAATTCTTAAGGCTCAAGAGGAAGCAATGAACGAAGAAAATGTGAAAGCCGAAAATCTAGGGAAGGGGATTAAACCAATATTTGAGACTCGTCCCGATGGAACCCGATGTTTTGGTAATCGTGTTTGGTTACCGTTATTTGGAGGTTTGAGAGACTTAATCATGCACGAGTCTCACAAATCCAAATATTCTATTCATCCGGGTTCAGATAAGATGTACCACGATCTGAAACAACTGTATTGGTGGCCCAATATGAAGGCTGAGATTGCCACCTATGTTAGCAAGTGCCTAACTTGTGCGAAAGTGAAGGCGGAACATCAAAAGCCAGCCGGTTTTCTTCAACAACCTGATATTCCTATTTGGAAATGGGAAAGAATCACCATGGATTTCATCACTAAGCTTCCTAGAACTCCAAGTGGGTATGATGCAATTTGGGTCATTGTGGATCGCTTGACGAAATCTGCTCATTTCCTACCAATAAAAGAGACTGATGGTATGGAGAAACTTGCTCGACTATACTTGAAAGAGATTGTTTGTAGACATGGTGTGCCTATTTCAATTATATCCAACAGAGATAGCCGATTTACATCGGGGTTCTGGAAGTCACTCCAGAAGGCGTTGGATACAAATCTGGATATGAGTATGGCATACCACCCACAAACGGATGGTCAAAGCGAGCGAACAATAACCTTTAGAAGACATGCTAAGGGCGTGTGTGATTGACTTTGGAAGTAGTTGGGATCGACATTTACCATTAGTCAAATTCTCCTACAACAATAGTTATCACGCAAGCATTAAGGCTGCACCATTCGAAGCTTTCTACGGACGAAAGTGTAGATCACCGGTTTACTGGAGTGAGGTTGGAGATAGTCAACTCACAGGGCCAGAAATGATTCGTGAAACAACGGAGAAGATTGTTCAAATCAAGAACCGTTTGTTAACTGCTCGTAGTCGCCAGAAAAGTTATGCCGATGTTAGACGCCGACCTTTGGAGTTTAATGTAGGTGATAGAGTTATGCTCAAGGTTTCGCCATGGAAGGGTGTAATTCGTTTTGGTATGCGTGGGAAGCTAAGTCCACGATACATCGGACCATTCAAGATCTTAGCTAGAGTTGGTCCGGTAGCGTACAAGTTAGAGCTACCTGAAGAACTTCAAGGCATTCACAATACTTTTCATGTTTCTAATCTCAAGAAGTGTTTGTCGGATGAGAGTCTCATTATTCCATTAGAAGAACTTCGGATCGATGACAAGCTGCACTTCATAGAATAACCACTAGAGATCATGGATCGTGAAGTGAAGCAACTCAAGCAAAGTCACATCCCTATTTTCAAGGTTCGTTGGAATACCCGACGAAGACAAGAGTTCACGTGGGAGCGCGAAGATCAAATCAAGAGAAAGTATCCTCATCTTTTCACAAGTAAACCGTCAGGAGATAAAATGAGTTAAGCTCCGGGACGGAGCTCTCTTAAGGGGTACGTGCTGTGACATTTCTAAAATTTCATGTCATTTATTTTAATAGTTTATTAACCAACTATTCTATTTTAACTAATTAACTTCGTCGGAAGTTATCCGCGTACATCATAGTACATTCAATTCATTCAACCACGACTATACTATGTCTACTCTACATTTTCTATACTCCATTTTTTCCTTTCAATCCTATTTTAAAAAGTCATAATTCACTTTTTCCATTTTTACATCAACATTACACTTCTTACGTATTCCGCGGTTTAAATTCATGTTTTCACGTTTTAACCTCAAATAAATCCTCTGATAAACTCACCACTCATCTATACTTCAAAAATATATTTTGAAAACAAGTTTTTATATTTTTACAAGTTTTACATTTATTTTCTACCTGGTATCACGTTACGCGTCTTAAAACTCCACGTTTTAAGTTACCGGGAGCAAAATAAACTAGACAATACATCTAATAGCCAAATTAATACACTAAAATCCTCCACTAACTTACTACTCTCTTCTTGTTTTTGTCACCCCAACACTTGTCCATGGGGTGGACAAGTGTTTAAGTATTCCTTCCAAAGACTAGCTAACTCATAAAAACCACTAACTACCATCTTTACTCTAACTTTTACATGCAACTCACTCAAAAATCTGGTCTCTTACTCTCAAATTTCGTGGCTTATACAGCCCACACTCACCATTATTTTCAAATTTTACCACAAGATTTGGTGCACAAGATTAAAGGTCCTTTGGTGCAAGCATAAAGCTCTCTTGGTGCCAACTTGTTCCTTGTTCTTTTCCTTCTTCTAGGTCTTCATTTTCAAGAGTTTTTGTGGTGTTTTTCCTCAAGTTTTCAAGTAATATAGAGTGGTGATTTTCAAGTATCCAAGAAGTGTTGGTGACAAGAAATTTGGTGATCATGGATTAGAGAAAAGGTACAAGTATTGTAACCTAAATCTTGGTCTCTATTTTTCTTCAAGATAATCTTTCTTCCTCCTATATTTTTATGGCTTACAAATTGATATTGTGGCTGTAGGAAGAAGCTTACCATCACCCTCTAAAGCTCTCCTTGGTGGTCTCAAGATTTCCCTTTGGTGGTGTCAAGAGATAGCTCCAAGTCCTTCATTTCTTGTTATTTTTACTTGCCCAAATCTTTTGTAAGAAAACTCCTCCACTAACTCTCTATTTATTTTTATATTCACTACTGTAAAAATAGTATATTATGATGTATTTGAACACTATATAAATTATTATGCTTAATTAAGCTTGGTACATTGGTTAGGAAACACTAAAAACACTTAAGGACTAAACTTGCAAACTGTGAATCTGAATCAGGGGTAGAAACGGAATAAACTGATTTAATCAGTAAACATTGGACCTAAACTAAAAATATGTAGTTGTAGCCCTTTGTCTTGTGGTCATTTTGACGGGTATTACATCGAATAACTCATTACGATGATTAAACTATAAATATTTTAGTGAAACATGCCAGATTCTGAGTTGCAGATTTAAATGGTAACAATCTCAGTGATATGCTTATTTTCACTACTTAGCCCAGTTTTATGAAATGTAGGTAACATCTTAACTTAAACATGGCCGCAAACGGGGAATTAATTGGACTTGTAGAACTCTAGTTATCGCAACTTTTGTGGGACTGTTGTAATTTTGAAAGCTGATGGACTGAATATATTAGGTAAATTGATAGTTTTACTGATATTGTGTAATTTTTAGCTTAGTGGGACCCACAAAAGTTGTTAGTACAGATTAATACCTTTCCGGGGATATAAGGAACTTAATTTTTGGACTTACGGTTTGCAAATGGCGAAATTGTAAACATGTACAAGTTAATAAAATTTTCATCAGCACTAAGTATAAAAAGGTATAAAAAATGTTTTATAAATTGAAATATTGGACCTATAACTACTACATATTTGGACATATAAACAAGTATAGGAATATTGTACCAAGCCTAAGTAAGATCATGATTTATATACAACAAAAATACATCAATATTTATTTTCAAAAACCTAAGACAAGCATATGTCTATTTAGGTTCATCGTAGAGCTCGCGTTATTATTTTCTCCACTTGCTTGTTCCGTGCTATTTCCTATATCCGGGTGAGTTTATAGCCTCGCCTTTACTTACTTAAATGTTTTATAAACCTCGCGAGGGGGATACATGCTAGTTTTACAAACTGAATACAAGTAGTTTTTGGTATGCTTGACCCGATTACATGATTATAGACATTGAGTATTCTTGCCAATTAAGTCCCTATCATGAACCGTTAATTACTTGAGTAGTAAACGCTAGTATTATGAATATGCATATTTGGCTTAACAAGCCTGTTCGGGTTACGGACATATAATATTGAGAAATGGGGTAAATGACAATTTTTACCTTCTTGGGGTACAAAATCTATGTTAAGGTTCGGTTTCATAATCTCAATACTATAATCTGATAACCCGACAAGTAATGATCATGCTTGTCGCCCGATGAATAATAATTGTATTCAACTTATTACTTATTATACTCTATGAATTCACTCAACATTATTGTTGACTTTTAACATGTTTATCTCAGGTCCGTAAGTGACTTCAGCTTGGATGGGCGGCGCAAGAAATGAATATCATCAAGATGGCTCATGTTTAATAAATTTCACTTAATAAGTGACTAAATCTTTTATTATCTTATGTATTTCTAAACTATGTCAACCTTTTGGGACCTCATGTGAAACTTTGATATCTTTCTAATGTGAACTTTTATTAAAAACATCTTTGTATAAAAGTTGTTTACTATATTTGTACAATGTGATCGATGTGTAGTACCCCATGTCCCTTTCCGCTGCGATCCTAAAAATGGGGGTGTTATAGTAGTTGCGAACAATACTCCTAGGAACGTGCCATCACTTAGCGAATTCACTAAGAAGAAAGCACGATCTAGTTGGAATTGGCAATGTTGGTTACAAAGGACACATAACTTTAAATGGATTCCTAAAATTGTTAATCTATGTGCTTCTAACTCAACGGAACCCACAACTTCTTTGGGTTCCACCCTTACAATTGTTCCATCGTCGTCTCCTTTGTGTGATACAGGTGGTTCAAATTGTTCTCTAGATTGTTGATAGCGGATGCACCCGACACATGACCGGCAATCTCAAACTGTTAAGAAGCTTTGTCTCAAAGTTCATTGGTACTGTCAGATTCGGGAATGATCATTTCGCTGCTATTATGGGATATGCGGACTATGTCAGTGGGAACATCGAAATTAGTCGTGTGTATTACGTCGAAGGCCTCGGTCACAACCTCTTCCCAGTCGGTCAATTTTGTGATGGAGATCTGGAAGTTGCATTTCGAGAGAAAACTTGTTTTGTTCGTGATTTACAAGGAAATGATCTTATGTCAGGCACCCGTGGAAACAGTCTTATACCATCTCAATGTCCGACATGATTGCTTCGTCTCCCATTTGTCTACTTTCAAAGGCTGAATCGAAAAAATCCTGGCTATGGCACAAACGCATGTCTCATCTCTACTTCAAAACTATGACTGATCTTGCTCGCCATAAACTAGTTGACAGTCTTCCAAGGTTCAGATATGCAAAAGATCACTTATGACCCGCTTGTGAACAAGGAAAGAGCAAATGTGCACATCTCAGTTCAAAAATAGAACCTAGTACTGATCATGTTCTTTAACATCTTCATATGGATTTGTGTGGCCCAACGCGAGTACAAACGATCAATGGGAAACGGTATATTCTTGTCATTGTCGATGACTTCTCCAAATGGACTTGGGTTTACTTTCTTCGAAGCAAAGATCAAGCTCCAGCTATAATCACCTTTCTCACAAAAATTCAGGTTCAACTTCGCAACACAGTCAGAATAGTAAGAACGGATAATGGAACCGAATTCAAGAATCAAACTCTTCGTGATTATTTTGAGAAAGTGGGAATTGCACATCAAACATCGATTGCACGGACTCCCGAACAGAATGGAGTAGTCGAAAGACGCAACAGAATGTTAGTGGAAGCCGCACGAACGATGCTTATTAATGCTCAATTACAAGATTATCTATGGGCAGAAGCCGTCTCAACTGCATGTTACACCCAAAATCGTTGTATGATCAACAAACGTCATAAACTCACACCATATGAAATTGTTCACAAACGCAAACCTAACATTCAACACTTTCATGTATTTGGAGCTCTATGCTACCCAAATAATGATCGTGATGATCTTGGAAAACTTAAAGCAAAGGCTGACGTCGGTATCTTCGTTGAATATTGTGAAAACTCAAGAGGTTTTCGAATCTACAACCGTCGCACTAGGGAGTTTTAGGAGACTATTCATGCTAATTTCGATGAGCTCACATATATGGCTTCTGAGCTCAACAGCTTAGGACCCGCAACCAACTGTCTTAACTTTCCAGATTCTTTAGCTGAACCATTGTCATTAACTCCTAAAGAATTGGAAACATTGTTTGCTCCTTTGTTCAATGATTCACTTGAGACACGTGCACCAGATGTATCCACTAGTTCTGCTACTCAACCTGATAACTTTCAAGTACCTGATACACCCGTTCCTACAACTACCACTGTAGAACCCGATGCACCTCCAACTAAATCACCAACAACAGACGAACAAACCGCTTTCAATACCGACAACCCAACTGAAGATCTAAATCAACCACAAGTACCCGAACCTGCAGATTATGATCCTAATGCGTTCTTCAATCCGTTTGCTCCGACTCCGAACCTTTCAGATATTGTTGAGTCTTCAATACGCAATTTGGAACCAACTAATATGCAGCAGTTCCACAACCCTCACCCTTCAACATATCATTGGACTCGTGATCATCCAATCGTCAATATCATTGGACACCCAACGGCTCCAGTTATGACAAGACAAAAACTTCACTCTTATGCCGAACACTGCATTTATGCACTTACATTTTGTCAAGATGAACCCAAAAACATTAAAGAAGCTCTCACTTACGACAACTAGATTGAATCAATGCAAGAGGAACTCGACCAATTCAAACGCCCTGAAGTAAGGGAATTAGTTGAGCGTCCGAATGGAGTTTATGTCATTGGGCTAAAATGGATTTGGAAAAACAAGTTGGACGCAGAAGGCACGGTTATTCGTAATAAATCTCGTTTGGTAGCTAAAGGATACACTCAAGAGGAAGGAATTGACTATGAAGAATCTTTCGCACCAGTGGCTAGACTTGAAGCTGTTCGAATAATTCTGGCATATGCCGCTCACAAAAATATGGTCGTTTATCAAATGGATGTGAAAACTGCATTTCTAAATGGTCAGTTACGTGAGGAGGTCTATGTTGGTCAGCCAGAGGGATTTGTGGACCCAGAGCATCCAAATCATGTCTACAGACTTAAGAAGGCCCTCTATGGTCTCAAACAAGCCCTCAGGGCGTGGTATGATAAACTTACTGCTTTCTTGCTTGCTAATTCTTTTACTAAAGGTCTATTAGATCCAACTTTGTTTATCCAAAAACACGGGGATGACGTTTTAATTGTGCAAATATACGTTGATGACATTATTTTTGGTTCTACTAATATAAAGTACTCAAACGCTTTTGCAAAATTAATGAAACAAAATTTTGAAATGTCAATGATGGGTGAACTTATGTTCTTCTTAGGACTACAAGTTCATCAGTCACCCCGTGGGATTTTCCTTAATCAGTCCAAATATGCTCTAGAGATAATTAAGAAACATGGCATGACCAGTTGTGATATTTACAATACCCCTATGGCCAACACAACTAAGTTAGATGCGGATCCAAATGGGAAACCAGTTGACCCCACAAAATACCGTAGTATTATTGGGTCACTCATGTATCTCACCGCTAGTAGACTGGTGTTGAATCTATGTAACCTTGATAGATCTTGTAGCTCTCGTTGATCGTTAGCAGTGTCTATGTAATCACAAACACTCTAATAGAGAATCTCCAAAGCTTGTATTCTTATGCGGAAAACAAATACAAACATAAACAATGAATACTAAGAACGTTTAATCCTCTATGGATTTTTTATATATTAATAACTTGTAAACTCGTTCGTTACATTGAACATAAACTTGTGTTCCTTTTATAGACAAGGAACCCTAACCTAAACCGTTTCACAAGAAACGTATATTCTATAAACTTTAAATGATATGCATTATCTTTTCCTAATATTACTCATCATATCCTAACTACATTAAATAATGCGCGGTTTTAACTATATCCGCAGAAACTAAATAAGCTGAAACTATGTCTTCAGCAGTATCACATCTTCAGCAGAATCTGTGTCTTTAGCAGATTCCTTCAGCAGTAACCATCAGTAGAATTCTCACTTAGCAGAATTCCCAACAATCCTCCCCTAATCTTGAATTTGACAGAGTTAAGTTCAAGATTCCTTGATAGATCAGTAATCACAAAAATTGAAAGAGGATTGTCTTCAAACATCAGCAGCAAAGAACCAAAAGGATAACATCTCTATGATGAATAAGCTTGAAACACCATATCTTTGCAGCAACATATGACATTAGATACATCAAAACAAATAAGTTTCATACTATTCTCATCACATCCAGGTGTGTTAACTCCTGTGATAGGTGAATCATTGAAAATAATGGATTTGATGTCTCTTTACCAATAGCCATCACTACTGGAGTAGCCAAATGTTTAAGTTCGAAAAACCATGGTACACTGATAACCATATGATTTTTAGTAAATCATCAACTATAAACGGATTTGAGTTGTCTTTACCTATAGCCGTTTGCTCAGGACTAGCAAATTCTTAAAGGAAACATCCTTGGTGAATTGATAACCAATATGGATTTCCACTGCCTTTACCACAAGCCATATACTTATGGGCTAGTCAATTCTTAGGATTTTCACAGAATAAGATCCATGGTGAATTGATGACCATTCAACTCTCAGCAATGAAGCATGGGTGAGTTGAGTACCCTATGGTTTTGAGCAAACCATTACAGCTATCAACAGATTTGATGTGTCTTTACCAAAGCTATACCCTTTGGACTAGCCAACTCTTTGATGGACACAAGTCACATCAGGTGAGTTGAGAACCATCAATAGAGTCACTATACAACAAAGCTGCAAACAGTTAACACATTTTTTTTTAATACTAACAATAAATAAAAATAAAAATATACAACAATTACCCCAAAGAAGTATCAATGGTGACTCCATGCTGTGCTTTCATACCCATTTTGAACTGGATACTTCTCCTTACAGCTTTAACCAATTGCTCAGCATGAGTCATGTCATTGCCACACACATCACAAGGAACAAGCAGCTTCATCTCCAACATTTGATTCAGAATCCTTAGAGAGATGGGATAGGTAATCTCAGCACACATGTAGAGAACCTTGCCAGCATCAGTAGACAACACATGAACATTGGGTAGAGGATAAAATTTCCAATTAGAAACCTCCCATCTTGACTGTCCCATCCAAACATCAAAGCCTCTACTAAGATGAAAATTTGAATCAAACAACACAGTCAAATCTCCTTTCAAATACATACCACTCCCAGTAGGTTGTTTGTTCTTATAAAAGGAGGTAACCCAAGAATACAAATTCAGCAGATCCTGTCTATCCACAAAAGTTAAAATTTCACTCAGAAAAGAGAAATATTTAACTGTCCCATCTGCTCTGTGGATAACATTGATGTCCTGATCCTTGTATTGAACTGGTAGAACCTCCCAACTAACCAAAGGGACATGAGGAATAGGATCTTCACCATCATCTTCCTCAACCTCAATATATTCAGAATCATCTAAGGGAGTAACCAAACTAGTAGGAGGTCTCTTCCTGCCCTGAGTCTTTCTTCTTGTGGCAGTAGAAGATGCATCAGTAGTATCTGGCTCAGATTTAACTTGAGTTGAGTCAGGAACTGAAGTGTCAGCAGGAACATCTGTAGATGCTTCAGCAGGAACAGATTGCTCAGCAGGATCTGGAACTGCTGAAGTTGTCTTAGCAGGATCTGGAACTGCTGAAGGTGTTTCAGCAGGAACAGATACTGAATTATCAGCATCCTTAGGCACATCAATAGTAGCTCTAGCCTCTGTAGCCCTTGCAAGATCAGCCTTGTCATCTTCTAGCATCTTCTGAATAGCTTCCTCACTTAATATATCCTCCATAATTTGCTTCTTTGTTCGTTGCCTAGTAACTGGTCCTGTATTAACCATAGGAGCCTTTCCCTTATCAGGTAGACCAGAAGATTCAGCAGGATGAGGTGTATCAGCAGGAGTCTCATGTGTAGACTTCAGCCGTTTAGAAGGTGGTTCCTCAAGTGTTTGCTGAACAGAACTCTTCTGGCGTAAAGACATAATGTAGTTATAAGCACTCACCAGTTTATCATGAGGCATATTCCAAACCTTGGCTTTAGTCCATCCAGAATTAAACACAGCTGGACTCATATTTTTCACCACCACTCTCATAGTATGAGTTATTTCAGCTTGAGTGGGAGGTTTGGCCAATTTAGCTTTGGTTTTCTTTGCATCCTCTTCTTTCTTCTTTCTCCTTAGCAAGGCAATAATGTCATCAGTGGTAGCATTATCACCCATTAGATCCCTAGCAAGAGGAGCATTGGAAGCAATTTGAGCTCCAATATTCATCCAGTCATTCTCATCAAACTCAGCTACCCTGGCATCCAGCTCTTTTCTTCTTTCTGGTGGTAAGGTAGACACATAAGTAGCCTGCACTCTGTCAACCTCTGCATTTAGCTTTGCCTGTTCTTGTTCAGCCAAAGCTTGACTCTTCAGAAGCTCCTCATGTATCTGAAAAAGTCTCTCTTGGGCAAGTACTTCCTCCTTAGTGATCTCATCTGTACCAAGATCCTGATCTACCACATGAATTTGAGCTTGTTCAGTAGCCTCAAACAGCTTATCAGTAGAAGAAGGTGCAGCATCATGAATCTTTGGAGAAGAAGGCTTTGCAGGTTCAGCAGATGCAGAAACATAGTCAGAAGTATCAAGATGAGCAGGAGAAGACAACTTGACAGAACTATCAGCATGATCAATATCCATGAATTGAACACCAGCACCAGACTGCTCTTTTGGACCTATACTTGGACTCAGCACCTTAAGAGTGTTAGCAGTTGCAGGTTTTGGAGATGGAGAGAGTTCAACCTCTGTAGCTTCAGCCAACATATGAAGAGGATTAAGAGAGGCAGATCCCTTTGTTGCAGTCTCAGCAGGAACCTCCAACTCATCCTCTGAATCAACCACAAATTTTCTTTTCTTTGTGTTTGCCAGTTGAGCTTCCAAAACCTTGACTCTCTCTGACAGTTCACTTATTTGACCCCCAAGATTTGTTTTGGTCTGCTGTAACTCCCTTTCCAAGTCACCAACTTGTGCAACATACCTGTTTAGCAATTTATAGACAGTGGTTAGTGAAATGGGGTCCTCAGCTGTACCATCTGGTTTACCAGAGGTTTGGGAAGCTTCATTAGACCTGTTAGGAGACATATGAACATCATCACCAGTAGTGGTGGTATCAATCANTCCAAAACCTTGACTCTCTCTGACAGTTCACTTATTTGACCCCCAAGATTTGTTTTGGTCTGCTGTAACTCCCTTTCCAAGTCACCAACTTGTGCAACATACCTGTTTAGCAATTTATAGACAGTGGTTAGTGAAATGGGGTCCTCAGCTGTACCATCTGGTTTACCAGAGGTTTGGGAAGCTTCATTAGACCTGTTAGGAGACATATGAACATCATCACCAGTAGTGGTGGTATCAATCAAGACCTCTCTAGCTAGGCTAGAAGTCTGAGGCGCAGTGAATATTGGTGTCTCAGCATTAGGTTCAGTAGCAAATGTGTCAAAGAACTCATCAAAGTCACCAAACTGGTCAGTCATGGGTGTCTGATCTACATTCCTAGGGTCAGCAGATCCTTCGCTAGCATTAGTGGTTGGTTCCATAGGATCAACAGAATGCTCATCAGGAGCAATAGGCCTAGGAGAAACCACCTGCTGTTCATTACCAGCCACTGAGGTTGAAGCCTCAGCAGCATGAGATGTACCAGCAGCATCCTTAGCTGCGGATGCATTTGCATCAGCAGCTTCAGGAATAGGTGGAATACCACCGTCAGCAACATGAGAACTAGGTGGATTATCACCTTCATCTGCATCAGCATTGTCACCAGTAGGCAACATAGCTGGAGGTAGAGGCCAATGGGTGCCAGAAAATCCACTTTCCATGTTTGAAAACACTTTAGAAGCTATTTCATTAACAGGTGTGTGTGTTCTATCTACTGTTTCAATACCTATGATGATTTGAAGAAACCTATGGTACATATAAAATTTATTTTTAACAGCCTGAATATTATTAATCATGCTCCTAAAAATATATCTGGAAAAATTAAAATTGGTACCCTTGGAGATATTAGCAACAGCACAAGCCACATGAGTAGAAAATTGATCCAGACCTCCTGTCTTATTACTCATGCACTTCAACAAGGTATGCACCAGAAACTTCCATTTTGGGCAAAAGAGCCTCTTGTACCACACCTTGCCATCCCCTTGATAACCAATAGCTCTCAACGCTGGAAGTATCACAGACTTATCTTCATGATATTCACCATCCGCATCTTTTAATTGAAGTTTGCTGCGGATCAATGACTCAGTGACCACATACTTTTTCCCATCAATCCAAGCAACAATTTCAGTCTCAGCTTCTGCTACCACAGCCGAATTCCAAAATTGTGTGACCAATGATTCATACACTAGATCCGGACAATGTGTCAGAGCAAAGTGAAGATTAGACCTTTTCAAGAAATCTACCATCGGTTCAAACTCTTCTTTTCCTTTAACTTTACCCAGAAAAGCAATTAGGTTATGTTCACTTTTAAACACAAGGTTTGCCATAGTGAAATTATGAGAAAGAAATGATCTTGAGAGGTTAGAAATGGGTTTGAATTTATAACGAGTGGGATTCAGTTATTTTGGAGTGGGATACACACGATTGGTTATATAAGGAAGTTACCAATAATCGTGGGGGTTAGTTGACAACGAATCTTTAGAGAATCGTTTGACTAATTTTGACTTTATAACTTACCCAAAATAAACACACTTTTTACCCATCAGCAGATTGATAAGTCAATCCGTAGAATCCCACGGTCAATCCGCAGTAACAATAACAGGCTGTCATCCACTCCCACCTTTTGGAACTGACGCTTCATAAAACGTCTTAAAAGCCCAATCAGTTATAAATACCTCTCAAATCATACTTTAATCACAATCAACCATTGAATAACCACTTTTACACCCAAATTACACCATGAACATTATATACATA
The DNA here is from genome assembly GCA_014162995.1 of Artemisia annua. NCBI lineage: Eukaryota > Viridiplantae > Streptophyta > Magnoliopsida > Asterales > Asteraceae > Artemisia > Artemisia annua. The sequence continues at coordinate 63,975 of LBNU01014791.1, forward strand.
TCTTCTGATTCAGATTCATCAGAGCACAATGATCTACCACCACCACCACAACCAATGCCTATTCCACCACCACATACAATGCCAGTGAGAAGAATCCGTGGATGGAGAACCAAAGAAGAGGCACGCAAACGTCGACATGATGTACCAGCTCCTCCTCCTCCACCAGCACCACCAGCACCACCTCTACCTTTTCCATCCTCTGACTCAGATAGCTCTGAGTCAGATACCTCTGAATTATTGTTCTATGAGGATGTCACCGAAGGACCTTCTGAACGTCCACCTCTTTCAAAGCTTCTATCAGAGGAGATGGAGCGTGTTGTGGCTGGGATGAGGCTAATTCCAGTTCCTCAAGAGCACAAGAGATTGGAAAAACCACCTCCCCAAGTATTGGGGCTTGTTTGTAAGAGGCTATGGACCCCTGAGACAAAGTCCAAAGATGTGGAGAAAGTGCTGAAGAACATGAGAGATGGTGAAGGCACTTCTGACCCCAAGGGTAAAGGCAAGAGGAAGATGGATTAGGTTTTAAATTGTGTTTTGTTTAGATGATAGGATCAATGTATCTTCCTTTTTATGAACATGAATAAAACTCTGAACTTTTCTTTCATAGACAGTCATTCATAAATGTATGCATATTGTAGATACCTCTGAAAAGATAGAATAATTTTATCAGCAGATACCACAATCAGCAGAAACTCCTATCAGCAGGAACTGGTTTCCGCAGGAACCATGCAATCCGTAGAATGGGCTACAGTAGTATGATATTAATTATCTGTTCCCACCTAACTATCATTAAACGCTGTTGACTTTGACTTTTGCCTATAAAACAGATCCAAACTTTCATCAACCCTCATTCCTCAATTTTATCCCAAACCATGTCTTCCAAAACAGAGATCATCGATCTAACCTCTTCCTCATCATCATCATCATCTAGTGATGGTTGGAATACTTACTTTCCACCCATTAAACGACCCAATACACATCCAGTAACTACAAACCAAGGAGGCAAAAGAAAGCATGAGATGGGGGAACCAAGTCAAACCCCCATTCCTGCTGGTTCTGATTCTTCTGACGATTCAAACCCTTGGATAGGTTATCCTGCTTCAGATAGAGACCTAGTCTCTCCTTTTCTCTTTACCTCGGATGAGGAATCTTCCGAGGATGAATATGAAGATCCCTCCTTTCTTCCTCCTTCCACACCTGAGAGACCACAACCAAGGTCTAGGAAGACTAACCCTCCACTTCCAAAATCAAGAGAGGTGGTTCTTGGTCTTCCTGCTTCAGAAGGTAAGGGAGATGACAAAGGGAAGGGAAAGATGGAACAGTTGTAAATGTGATGTGTTCTTGAGCATCTTCATCATCGTTTTCATCAATCCATCTTTCCATTTTCATCTTCAGCTTCTTCATCGTACTGGACATGCATATCTACCACTTTTGGCACTGATGATGGACTAGTTAGACATAGTGTAGTTGAATATGTAATAGAATAGGCTTTACTTTTGAACTTGTTTGTAAGCTGTAACTCTGTTCTTGAATGAATGAATCACTCTTGAATTTATCGTTTGTTGTACTTGTTTGTAGTTTACTTCAGTAGAAATAATGTATGACACATTTGTTCCACTTCAGTAGAAACCATGAGAAGCAATTGTAACAACTTCAGCAGGAACAATGGGAACCTCTTTGATCCTATGTCAGCAGAAACCATCACTGCTTCAGTAGCAACAATCAGTAGCTTACAGTTCATTGTTCCAAACAGCCAATTCATGATCTGCAAGTATCACCAACTACACATAACTGTATTCTGCAAAAGAAACACAAAGTAGCAAACCAAATATACAAACTAATATGCTATTACACACATTAGATGGTTAGTGTTAGAAATCTAAAATTATACAAGATTTTACAACAACATTCAATCCTCCCCTGAGGCATATGCCTCCCCTTAGGCTTATGCCTCCCCTTAAACATTGCATTCAAGGGTTAACCATCCCAATGTGGACCACTAAGTGTTGAAACCTAGGTCCTTCAAAAGCTTTAGTCAATAAATCTGCCACATTTTTATCTGTGTGAATTTTAACCACATTTATCAAATGTTTTTCATATGCATCTCTTATAAAGTGGTGTCTTATCTCAATATGCTTTGTTCTATTGTGAAAAACTGGATTTTTCACAATGCATATGGTACTTTGATTATCAATAAAGATTGTGGTGTTCATGAAATTAAACCCATAATCCAGCAACTGATTTTGTATCCAAAGTACCTGCCCACAACAATTGGCAGCAGCAACATACTCTGCTTCAGTAGATGAGGTAGCAACAATGGTTTGTTTCTTGCATTGCCAAGAAATCAATCTTCTCCCAAGAAATTGGCAACCTCCAGTTGTGGACCTTCTATCCAAATTTGCACCAGCATAGTCACTATCACTATAAGCTTCCAACTTGAAAGGGGACTCTCATGGGTACCAAAGACCTAGATAAGGCTGGCCTTTAAGGTACTTGAAGATCTTTTTGACTGCATTCAAGTGAGAAGTAAGTGGAGTAACTTGATGCCTTGAACAAGCACTCACAGCAAATGTAATGTCAGGCCTAGAAGCTGTCAAATACATCGAAGAACCAATCATAGATCTGTATAGGTGAACATTCACAGCTGGATCTGATTCAATGTTGTTCTTTGGTTTTAGGAGCTTCATAAGGTGTAGTGGCAGTTCTGACACTTTCCATACCAAACTTTGTCAAAATGTCTCTCACATATTTCTCCTGATGGATAAATATGCCATCTAGTTTCTGCTGAACCTGTAGACCCAAGAAGAAAGTAAGCTCCCCCATGGCACTCATCTGAAATTCACCCTTCATTAAGTCTTCAAATTCTCTGCACCAAGCTTCTTTGGTGGATCCAAAGATAATATCATCCACATAAACTTGCACAAGTATAATATCCCTTGAATCCTTCTTTAGGAAGAGTGTTTTGTCAGTGGCACCTCTCCTGTAGCCATGCTCTAGTAGAAACTTTGACAGCCTAGTATACCATGCCCTTGGTGCCTGATGTAAGCCATAAAGAGCTTTGACCACCTTATAAACATATTCAGGGTGATCTGGATCTTCAAAACCTTTGGGTTGAGTGACATAAACTTCTTCTTCAATCTCACCATACAAGAATGCACCTTTGACATCCATCTGATATACAGTAAATCCTTTGTAAGATGCATAGGCCAAGAAAATCCTTATGGCCTCAACTCTAGCAACAGGTGCAAAAACTTCATCATAATCTATTCCCTCTTCTTGCCTGAACCCCTGAGCCACCAATCTTGCCTTGTTTTTGACAACTATACCTCTTGCATCTCTTTTGTTCTTCAAGATCCATTTTGTCCCAATAGCATACTTCCCATCTGGTAAAGGAACCAATATCCAAACCTGCTGATGCTTGAATTGTTGCATTTCCTCTTGCATTGCCTCAAGCCAACTATTATCTGCAAGGGCTTGTGGAACACTGGTTGGTTCCATTTGGGAGAGAAAACAAGCAACCAGACAATGTTGAAAGTCTGTATGATTGTCTCTCTGCTGCTGGGAAACATAAGACATAAAAGCAACTTCTCCATACTTTGTCTTCTTCACAGTGCTTCTAGTATGAACAGGATCTTTAGGATCACCTATTATATTCTCCATTGGATGATTAGTGTGAATCCTTTTTGTTGCATTGGGGTTGACATCAATGGTTTTGTCAAGATTGGTCACATGGGATTCATAGTCACTATCATAGGAAGAGGAAGTGAAGATGCCAGCTTTGGGTTGGTGATTACCAAGATCTGAAGGACTTGGAAATCGTGTATAAGGCTCACCAAAGTCTGTTGACACACGAGTAGAAATAGGAGTAGAAACTGAGTGAGCATCAGCAGTAAAGAGGTTATCAGTAGAAACAGGAGTACTGTCAGTAGAACTGTCAGCAGAATCCTGATTTCCACTGATTGCTTGTGCTGATTGTCTCAGAAGTGCTTCAGCATCATTTGTAATCTTTGCACCAAGTTTCTCAGCTTCTTGAGTAGCAGCATGTTCTTGTGTCATGAGCTTAGCAAGATCCTCTGCATAGTATGACTCATCTTCATCTTTCTCAGAAGTATCTTTTGCACTGTTTCCTACAAAATGGTTAGGAGGAATGGAAGGTACAACAATAGTTAGTTCATCAAATTCAGACTCATCCTCTGAGTCTTCATCCTGTACACCTGCATTGTTAGATGGAGCATCTCTTGTACCTGCAGATTGATTAGCAACAAATCTAGTATACCCCAAAGAATCAGTTAAGTAATCCAGGTCAAAGTACCAAGCATGACCATGACCTTGTACATTAGGTTTGTCTTCTAGGTATCTTAGATTAAGAGTCTCCTCTATCCTTTTAGCATTCAAGTTATATACCCTATAAGCCTTACTATGAGCTGAATATCCCACAATGTATCCCTCATCAGCTTTGCCATCAAATTTCCCAAGTGGGTCACTGGTGTTCAAAATGGTCACATGACAACCAAAAGGTCTTAGGTAATGAACAGAAGGAACTTTCCCTGTTAGAAGTTCATAAGGTGTTTTTGTGTGAGGTCTGGTGATAGATACCCTGTTTAGAACATAGCAAGCAGTGCTTACTGCTTCAGTCCAAAACATTGTGGGTAACTTAGAGTCTGCAAGCATGGATCTTGCTGCCTCTATTAAGGTTCTATTCTTCCTCTCAGCAACCCCATTTTGTTGTGGGGTCCTGGGATTGCTATAGTCCCTTTTTATCCCCTTAGAATTACAAAAATCTATTAACACCACATTTTTGAACTCAGTTCCATTATCACACCTTATACCTTTAACCTTTTTATTAAGCTGGTTTTCAACTAGGGTAATAAAATCTTTTAAAATTGGAGATGTTTCATCTTTAGTTTTCAAAAAGAATACCCAGCAAAACCTGCTATAATCATCAGTGATTACTAAACAGAAATACTTATGATCAATACTTCTCACTTGAGTTGGACCAAAGAGGTCCATATGTAGCAACTGAAGTGGATCTGTGATATTGCTCACTGCTGTAATGGCTTTGTAAGAGGCTCTGTGTTGTTTTCCTTTGTTGCAGGCAACACAATTGTGTTCATTGGTGAAGACCTTGGAAGGAAGCCCTTGAACAAGACCAAGTTTAGACAACTTGTTGATGGTCTTGAAATTCACATGAGCCATCCTTCTATGCCATTTGGTAGATTCATCCAAGGAAGCTTTAGCCACCAAACATGTTAGATCACTGTCAGGTTGTACCTCATTTAAGTTGAATGTGTACAAATTATTGCTTCTTGGAACCCTCAGCAGAATTGGTGTATCTGCTGGAAGTTGGAAGTCTTTGTTGAGTACCAGACATTCATCTTCTGAGAAGAAAACTTTGTTCTTTTTATCACAAATTTGTGACACTGAGAACAAATTAAAGTGCTGCAGTTCCTTCACATAAAGTACATTTTCAAAATCCAGCATGGGTGTTCTGATAGTTCCTTTTCCTGTGATTCTACCATTTCCTCCACCAAAGGTCACATTTCCTCCACTTGCTATGGGTACAAAGTTAATCATCTTTTCTCTGTTTCCTGACATGCTCCTTGAACAGCCACTATCTACTATGCCAACTTCTTTACTTAGTAAGGGATGATCCTACAATAACAACAAAAAAAAATACAAAATATAAGTACACTTTGGAGACTCAAGTCATTACTGACTTGAGCCTGCCTTGTGGATCATAAGAAGTAGGCCATGTAGATGTATAAGATCCACCATTGTTCTTGGATCTTCTTTGATAATTAGATCCCCTGTTAGTCCAAGAACAACCTGCTGAGGGCTTAACAGCAGTATCCCATGGTCCCCCCAACCCATATACATAGGTTGATAATAACTAGGCCAATAACCATTCTGATAATAAGACGAAACAGATCTAGGGAATGGTCTTGCAACATGTCTTTTCCTATATGATGAAAAAGTTCTATCAGCAGAAACTGATGCATCAGCAGATGCTGATTTATCAGCAGTATTGTATCTGCTGTTAGATTGAGTTGCTTGTGGAACATAAGCAGGTATGTCATCAACACGTTTCCACATTGGTCTAGTTTTCTTAGCACAATCACCCATTCTTTGCTCATGAAAATTACAATCCTTAATTAAATGAGATTTGCTTCCACACACAAAACATTTCTTCTTTCTAGAAGATTTATTAACATTCAAAGGAGTTCTATTGAAAGCATTCAAACCACAAACATTAACAGAATTGTTTTTGACAGAATTAACATTATTGTTTTGCAAAGAATTAAATAACAAGTCTTCAGTAGAAACTGTCTTTGAATGAGATTCATCAGCAGCAACTCCTAGAGGCTTGTTTGAGGACTTGGGTGAAGGCTTGAAAGAGGTCTTGGGAAGGTCTGACTTATCACTTGAATCACAGCTTTCATAGGCAGTAGACCCTTTTTCAGAAGACTTGTCACTGCAAGAGACAGAGTCAGCATTATTAGTAACAGGGTCAGATAAGTCACTTGACTTTTTGCCATATAAATGATGTGATCCATCAAAGTCAACTGTAATTGATAGGTCAATGGGCATATGTTCACCTCTAATGGGACCAGGGACAGCATGTAAGGTGCCTTCTTTAACATAGTTTGCTAATCCTGCTGGTGTAGTTTTTCTACTGTCATCCCTAGCTTCTAATCCTACATATTTCTTAAAACCTAATCCTATACTAGAATTTACAGTTTGAGTACCATACAAACTTCTAGCTAAATTATCACCTGATATTAACCACTTCTTATGTGTAGCTATTTCAGTATCTAGCTTCTCTTGAAGAACTTGTTTATCAGATTCTAAATTAGCTTTTAACTTCTTAGTATAGATTAACTCATCTTGAGCACATTTTAATTCCTGTTTTAACCCTTTTATTTCCTCCTCATAAGCAACTTGATTCTTCTGAAACCAAATCTTTTGTTTTTCTACTATTTTTAGACCATGTTTATATGACTCAAGGTCTTTATAACACTCATTATATTTAGGTTTCAATTCATCATATTGTTCTTTAAGTTCATTATATCTTACACTACAACCAAACACACAGTTATGTACCTGAGAGATGCCCATAAGAGCAAATTGATCATGAGAATCCTCTGAAGTACAGCTTGCCAGCAGTCCACTCTGATCACTATCACCATCACTTCTCTCATGAGCCTTCCAGTCAACATGATCATCCAAAGTGATCAAGGCTGTGGGATATCCAGTTTTGGCAGTATCAACTTCCCCTTGTTTCTGCTGATAGGTAGAATACCTAACCTCATCAGTAGATTTCCTATCCTTGCATTCTCTAGAGAAGTGACCCATTTGACCACAAGTGTAACACTTGATCTTCCTTCTGTCAAACCTGGCTGAATCCCTGCCATTGAAACCAAACTTCCTCCCAGCCTTTTTCTCAAATCTCTTGATGCTTAATGAAAGCATAGCCACCTGCCACTTCAAGTTCATCTCTTCCATATCCAATGGATCCACCTGTTCAAAGTCCTCATAGGAGAGTTGCTGCTGAGATTCACAATCAGCAACAAAGGAGTGAAGTACATCTTCCAACACACTACCAGAAGAATGTGATTTGGTTGGTGTGTATGAAGATGATGCAGATGAAATTGGACTTGAACTAGGAGGCATTATATTGGATGTAGAACCAACAAAAGCTGAGTAATTTGGAGTAGTTGAGCGAATAGGACTTTTGACATCTGGTTCAAGAGTTTTGAGCTTGTTGTATAAATCATCAAAGCTCATCATATCCAATCCACCCTTGGCTTTGAGTGCAATACTTACTTGAAGCCATGATGGAGGCAAGGATCTTAAGAATTTAGCATTGCAATCTTCATTGTCTGGCCTTGCCTTCAGCTGATTCAATTGACTCAGAATCTTGTGAAATTTGTCATAACCCTTGTGGATACCTTCTTCCTCAGTGATCTGAAACTCTTGAAACTGCTGCTTCAGCATTGACTTCCTCATCCTTCTTGACTCATCATTCCCACCAAATCTAGCTTTAATTGCCATCCAGAGATCCTTTGCATCAGACATGAAGTGAAAGTCACCCAAGTGGTCTGGAGGTATAGCTTGAAGAAGTATAGTTCTCACTTTATTTTCCCTCTGAAGAGCAAGAACCTCTTCAGCAGATGTAGGATCAAGATAGTATATTCTACCATCTGCATCAGTACCAGTCCTCTTTGGACTATTACCTTTAAGGACCACCTTCCAAAGATTATGGTCAATGTTGGTAATCCAGTTCTGCATCTGCATTGCCCAGAGTTCATACTCTTCTTTCTTAAGGTAAGGGAATTTTGCATTGCTGTTTGAGAGAGTGAGGTGATGTAGGGATGTTGTGTTTTGATTGTGTGTTGTATCTGACTCAGCATCAGATCCAGACATTATGTAAAGTTGTGTTGTTGAGGAGTTGTTTAAAGAATTGATTTTCTTAGTATCAAAGAGACTCTCCCGAGGCTCTGATACCACTTGTTGAATCTATATAACCTTGATAGATCTTGTAGCTCTCGTTGATCGTTAGCAGTGTCTATGTAATCACAAACACTCTAATAGAGAATCTCCAAAGCTTGTACTCTAATGCGGAAAACAAATACAAGCATAAACAATTAATACTAAGAACACTTAATCCTCTATGGATTATATATTAAAAACTTATAAACTTGTTCGTTACATCAAACATAAACTTGTGTTCCTTTTATAGAGAAGGAACTCTAACCTAAACCATTTCTCAAGAAACGTATAATCTATTAACTTTAAATGATATGCATTATCTTTTCCTAATATAACTCATGCATATCCTAACTACATTACATAATACGCGGTTTTATTAAGTCCGCAGAAACTAAACATGCTGAACTATATCTTCAGCAGTAAAACATCATCAGCAGAATCTGATCTTCAGCAGATTCCCTTCAGCAGCAACCATCAGAGGAATTCAGACTCAGCAGAATTCCCAACAACAGGAAGTTCGCTAGTGTTTTCTGAAGGTAATGCATTATCTAGACCATCTTCCAGATCATAGATTCTCCCACTGAATTCTTGAGATATGAGATCCTTTTCTAGAAAATCTCCATACTTGCAACAAATACTTTGTTTTCAGGTGGGTAGTAAAAGTAGTAACCCATCGTTTCCTTTGGGTATCCTACAAAAATGCACTTTACAGATCTTTGTTGGAGTTTATCTGCTGAGTCACGTTTAACATACACCTCGCAGCCCCAGACCTTTAAACAAGACACGTTCGGAGCTTTTCCAGTCCATATTTCATATGGTGTCTTATCAACCTTCTTTGTGGGAACCATATTTAGAATGCGAACCGCAAATTCTAAAGCATAATCCCAAAAGGACAAGGTAAGAGTAGTAAGATTAAACATTGATCGTACCATATCCAATAATGTACGATTCCTTCTCTCAGATACACCATTTTGTTGTGGAGTATATGCAGATGTGAGATTCTGAACAATTCCATTCTCAACTAAGCAATCTTTAAACTCTTGACTTAGGTATTCACCGCCTCGATCAGAACGAAGAGCTTTAATCTTCTTTCCAAATTGCAGTTCTACTTCTGCTTTGAAAACTTTAAATGTTTCAAACACCTCATGTTTATGTTTAAGTAAATAAACATAACCATAACGGCTGAAATCATCTGTAAAAGTTAAGAAGTAGACAGCACCTCTCCTTGACACATGTCTAAGTGGTCCACACATATCAGTATGTATTAAACCAAGTAGATCAGAAGCCCTTTTGATGCGCGGGATTGCGACCACGTACTAGGGTTTTACTTCTCAAGGGATCTTGAGAAACTTGCAATCCCCACTAGGCAGTGTACCTGACCGATGTAGTATAGTGTAGTGGCAAGTACCGGGGGATTGATCGGTCTCTGCGGGAATAGTGTCGTTAGGATTGAAAAGCTACTCTAATAGGTCTAGGGGTGAGGGAAGCTTCTTTTTGTATTTTTATATTTTTAGGAAAGCAAGTAAAAATCTCGGGTTTGAAGGAGTGGGCGGAATTAGTTGCTAGTCAACTAACCCAAATAACTACTAATGCAAGTAAAATAAAATAACGAGAAAGTAAATGGTTGTGAAAACTATATGGAGAGAAGTGTGTTTACTTAGATTTCCTTACTCCCTAACTATCTTTTACCGATTGATTAGTGTGTATTAATTGCGTGGATGACGGATTGTATTCCTTAATACCATTCGTAGGGGTGTGTACGGACTTCCCCTAACTCTATGAGCTCCTACTTCACTCCTATGT
>LBNU01014791.1:87884-142364 GCA_014162995.1 Artemisia annua
ACAGAAAATCGGAAGGAAAAATCTTTAGGACTTCTAACTAAGAACTTCCTCAAGCTTTTCTTATGTACCAATGTGAGTGAATTCTTTGATTACTCTTCTCATTCTTCAATTTATTGTACAACTAGATGTGCGTTGACTAGCTCATTATTAATCTTTGGTGTTATGTTCTTTTAGATGGAAATGCTTTCTCTAGACGATGCTGCAAAAATATTGCTTGGGGATGCTCATAATCCAGCACTGACAAGAAGTACGAGTAAATATCTAACCATTCCTTTGAATATAAAGATCCAAGTAATAACTACTTTGTAGCTAATATTAATTTTGAATATATGGCTGTAGCTAAAGTGAGGCGACTATATGATATTGCTAATGTGTTGTCTTCAATGAACTTCATTGAAAAGGTAAATTAGTACTGCTTCCTGTGTTACTTACTCGTGACAGTATGTCAGTATCATTGTTTATTACTTATCTGAAATTTATTTTACATGATGAGCAGACCCACCATCCAGAAACCCGAAAACCTGCCTTTAGGTGGGTGGGTATGAAAGGTCAAACACTTAGTCAAACAGGAACATCGAGTGCCATAGTTAATCAGGACTCCAAGAAAAGGGCATTTGGGACTGACCTTACTAACATTTGTTTCAAAAGAAGCAAGTTGGATTCAGCAAATGATATGACTGCCCACCAGGATGTGAAACCGCTGCATCTTCAAGGTGATAGGTGCAACTCAGATCAGGGTTCTGGTCTAACGGCTCCTGTCAGTATTCTGAAATATTGTGATGGTGAGAGTAACAAATTAAAGAAGACTCAAGATTGGGAAAGTCTAGCTGCGGCCTATCGTCCACAGTATCAAAATCAAGGTATCTTTTGAGCTTTAATTGGTTTATGCTGCATTTGGGCAATTGCATTAAACATGCATTTTGAACATTGGTTATATATAAGATGTTTGATAGTTAGTCAGATTTTTCTACAAAATATATATGCTAAAACATCGTCTTTTTTTTAGACGCATGGGTTGCTGCCTTTTGGTTTTGGCACCTAATATGATTCACTGGTTGTGTATGCTGACTTATTATTGACCAATAACGAATTAAATGATACAAATTACTGACATGTTTTTTGCGTGGAATTGCAGCATTGAGAGATCTGTTTGTTCATTACGTGGATGCATGGAAATCTTGGTATTCAGAGGTTGCTGAAATGGATCCAATTGGAGCAAGTTAGAGTGTGAACAAATGACTCGTTTATTGACTAGCAGTGATGGCTAGAAATGGCCATCCTCAAGAGTTGTTGATAGCATGTACTTTTAGGATCGAGTAATGTCAGGTTCAAGAGTACCCCCAAACAATTGTATTGGTTGTTTGATTAATATTGGTAACGATGTTCATTGTAGCTGTTTCTTGTTCATTCTCTTTAAATATTGGGATAGAAGATATATTAGAACCTAAAAGCTAAATAAATAAGTACTAGTAGTAGATAAAAGATACTGCAATATTGCATAAACTGGTGTGAAAGAGCCAGTTTAGGCCATCAAAACCATACCGAAACATGATAAGAAGGGGTATTTTTTGAAAATTTGATTTAGGTTCCTAATCCTTGTGTAACCTGGTTTTTGGTTAGGCTAGTGGTAAATATTTCTTGAAGTTTCGAAATAAGTAGAAAGTCTTGTGTATATATGTCAAAAGTCCAGCCAAAAGAATTTTAAAAATGAATAATAAATATTACACCACCTGTTTCCTAGACAAATTTCTAAGCCAAACTGTGCAAAATCGAGAACGTGTGACGCCATCATATACTTGAGTTATTTCGATGAAGAAATAAAATATCGGTAAATATTTTACTTTAAAACTAAATATGATCTGGAAATATGTTCAAGAAAGAAAAAAAACGTCTAGTGATAAATTCTTGCAAAACGATAAATCCACAACGCGCATCGCTTCACCATGCTTTTGCTCGTCTCGCCGCGCTTCTGCTCGTCTTAAACGAACGTGTATACTATACCGAATGCAATGTTGAGACTTACCCAGTGACCTACTCGGAAGAGTATGCATCCATTTTGAAATACAAGGTTATTTTTTCAAAGTTCTCTTCTCCAAATACTCAGCCAAACATATTCATCACGTGAGAAACAAATCGTAATAATCCAAAAACCGATATGCCTTAACTTTACTCGGTATTGAATATGCGATATATCAACTAGTCTTAAAAAAAAAAAAGAAATAGCACACACCCTACACTTTTTATATTTTAAGTGTAGAGAGTTAACTATTTTTACTTATCATTAAGATATATGATTGTACATATAAACTCTCTTTATATCACTACTCACACCAATGTGGGATATGTTAAAATTATAATATTGATTGGTAAAACCATTTCCAACGATTATACACTTACGCAACTAGTCAAATATCACTCGTCTAATAAGCTAGGAAACACTATAAATTATAGTTATTATGTAGGTTTTAATTTCAACTAAGTTTGAATTTGAATAGACAATTTAGTAGAGCCCCCAAAATGCTGACTTAGAAATTTCTTTTGACTAATGTATCAACTAAGGTTTTCATAACTTTCTAATCAGCATCTTCTTGATTTACACTCTCAAGTATCTAAGCTCGTCAATTGACTTATAAAAATTAAACACTGACAAATCTCTTATACTTATACTTTATACTTTTTAAAAATAAAACATATATTTTTATTGTTGTTATTCATTAATATTATTATCATCATTATAAGCTCTAGCGGGATTGGGTATCGTTGTTGTATTATCAATTTATCATCATTAAAAGATTAGATTAAATTAATTGTAATACTTAGAACAACGTTAACACGATGTTATAATGCAAAAACTCATAATATATTTTTAAAACAACCCGCATGTAATAACTCACACTTGCACGGGTTAAAGAACTAAATACCGCAAAACACTATTAAAAATCCCATACATTAAACGAAGATTCAGTTGATTTCCAGCACGTGACTGCAGTAGAATATGCAAAGAACAATAAAAATAGAAATAAAAAATAATACTAGTAATACTGTAGTAAATGAATATTAACTGCAGTCGGTGATGAACTTGACGAGCTTAAACTTGATTACAAGCAACACAGAATCATATGCAGAGAACAATGTATAGATCTGTAATTTAAGAAAGATGATTCTACAATGCAAATTATATTATCAACGATACACATTTTCAAATTATTTCTACTCTAGAAAAAAGTTTGTGTCGAGTATGTAACAAATCTTAAACAAAAAAAGAGTTGCATATATTTGAGTTCGGAAAAATATGAAGACATAAATACACAATGTGTGTTTCATATAGCATGTCACCTGTACAGATTGAGGTTAACTCATGAAAATATAACTAGTGAAACAAATATTTACATAGCGTAGTAGCTAATCATATAAATTAATGATGTAAAGCAAGTGGAAAGAGATATAAAAAATGGGCGGGCTAAACAGTTAATTACAATTCCATGCCGAAATAACAATGTACAACAAGAGTACAGGAAAATGTTATATACATCAGGAAAATGTTGACTCAGTTCCTGAGAAAATAAATTAACAAAATTAAATGCAGATCCCAAGTCGGTCCAAGCAGTTTTCTCCTTTGATATGTCAGCCACGTAATTTCTCCTGCATTTGTTAACATAATAAGTCAATGGAACGTCTAATGTTATGAAAAAATATCGGACTTGAAACTGTCAACCAATAATAATGGCGGCATAATGAATTGAAGTAGTCAAGTCTACAAATCAAATTATAATTTCCTGAAATAAGAGAAGCAACAGACCTATCAAGATCAACGATAACATATTATTCGTTCCAAGTAAAGGTAGCAATTTCAACCCAACCCCTTACAAAGGGGTCAATTCGGGTTACAGAAAAGGGTCAGATGGGTTGGAAGTCACCTAAAGTATTCGTAAATCACTTTCAAAAACTTAGATTGTTATTTGTAATGATATATCTTTGTAATTATATCTACCACAAGATATATTTGATAGAAATGTATTTAAATAATTGGCCCAACTCATTTCCATGTACAAAAACCTACACAGTTTTATACCCGAGCGCATTTTGACCCATTACCCAACCTGTCTGACCCCCTCAGTTTGGCACCTCTAGTTCCATGCATTGAAGTAACGTCATTCCGTTTTCTATTTTGTAGACCACATCTCTGACATTTTCTTTGATGGTGGTATCGATAAAAATATATTATGTTATGAATTAAAGAAAAATATCGAACCTGAAGCATATCCATCAACTTTGGGTTCTGCTCTAAAAGCTGAACAAGTTTTTCTCGGTCTTCAAGCAGGCTCTACAAATAAGAAACAGCAAGAAAACATGTACCATCGTAAACAGATAATAACAAAAGACAAACAAGAGACAGTTAACAAAAGTCGCATTTTTGGGGAAATGATAAGCATAGAATTTGGCTCATCTAGAAACTAGTGATCATTCTATAAAAATTAGAGCCTTTGCACAAATTTGGAACCATAAGTGCAAAAAGGAAAGATAAATAAAAAGGAACGTTGCAGTCAACACTAATTTCATAGGGGTATTAAGTTCAACACATTTACTTATGATAAAGTAATTTGGGTTGTATTATATCTCAGTGGTTCAAGCCACATCAAAATTTTAGCTAGAAAGGGAAAAGGTCAAATGGGATTAAGGTTGCCAAAAGTCTACTTGTTATGCGAAAAGACCTCCTAAAATCGTTTAATTAAGAAAAACAGTTATTCTTGTAATAGATAAGTTTTTGTAATCATGATGAAATCTTTCATTATTTANTCAAAAAAGCAACAATATGTTTCTACAATGCAAATTATATTATCAAAGATACACATTTTCAAATTATTTCTACTCTAGAAAAAAGTTTGTGTCGAGTATGTAACAAATCTTAAACAAAAAAAGAGTTGCACATATTTGAGTTTGTGTCGAGTATGTAACAAATAACAAAAAAAGAGTTGCACATATTTGAGTTTGGAAAAAAAATGAAGACATAAATACGCAATGTGTGTTTCATATAGCATGTCACCTGTACAGATTGAGGTTAACTCATTAATATATAACTATTGAAACAACAATTTACATAGCATAGTAGCTAATCATATAAATTAATGATGTAACGCAAGTGGAAAGAGATATAAAAAATGGGCGGGCTAAACAGTTAATTACAATTCCATGCCGAAATAACAATGTACAACAAGAGTACAGGAAAATGTTATACATCAGGAAAATGTTGACTCAGTTCCTGAGAAAATAAATTAACAAAATTAAACGCAGATCCCAAGTCGGTCCAAGCAGTTTTCTCCTTTGATATGTCAGCCACGTAATTTCTCCTGCATAATAAGTCAATGGAACGTCTAATGTTATGAAAAAATATCGGACTTGAAATTGTCAATTAATAATAATGGCGGCATAATGAATTGAAGTAGTCAAGTCTACAAATCAAATTACAATTTCCTGAAATAAGAGAAGCAACAGACCTATCAAGATCAACGATAACATATTATTCGTTCCAAGTAAAGGTAGCAATTTCAACCCAACCCCTTACAAAGGGGTCAATTCGGGTTACAGAAAAGGGTCAGATGGGTTGGAAGTCACCTAAAGTATTCGTAAATCACTTTCAAAAACTTAGATTGTTATTTGTAATGATATATCTTTGTAATTATATCTACCACAAGATATATTTGATAGAAATGTATTTAAATAATTGGCCCAACTCATTTCCACATGTGCAAAAACCTACACAGTTTTATACCCGAGCGCATTTTGACCCATTACCCAACCTGTCTGACCCCCTCAGTTTGGCACCTCTAGTTCCATGCATTGAAGTAACGTCATTCCGTTTTCTATTTTGTAGACCACATCTCTGACATTTTCTTTGATGGTGGTATCGATAAAAATATATTATGTTATGAATTAAAGAAAAATATCGAACCTGAAGCATATCCATCAACTTTGGGTTCTGCTCTAAAAGCTGAACAAGTTTTTCTCGGTCTTCAAGCAGACTCTACAAATAAGAAACAGCAAGAAAACATGTACCATCGTAAACAGATAATAACAAAAGACAAACAAGAGACAGTTAACAAAAGTCGCATTTTTGGAGAAATGATAAGCATAGAATTTGGCTCATCTAGAAACTAGTGATCATTCTATAAAAATTAGAGCCTTTGCACAAATTTGGAACCATAAGTGCAAAAAGGAAAGATAAATAAAAAGGAACGTTGCAGTCAACACTAATTTCATAGGGGTATTAAGTTCAACACATTTACTTATGATAAAGTAATTTGGGTTGTATTATATCTCAGTGGTTCAAGCCACATCAAAATTTTAGCTAGAAAGGGAAAAGGTCAAATGGGATTAAGGTTGCCAAAAGTCTACTTGTTATGAGAAAAGACCTCCTAAAATCGTTTAATTAAGAAAAACAGTTATTCTTGTAATAGATAAGTTTTTGTAATCATGATGAAATCTTTCATTATTTAAGAAAACCAAATAAACAAGCCAACATTTCTGCAAGAACCGCAATTCGTTTGCAGCCAAAAGCAAATATGGACGATTCAGAAGGACATTTGCTTTTTAAATAAATTATGTTAAAGGCAGTCTAAAAAACAAATCAAATTATGAAGGTCCATACCTGGATACCAGCAGGCGAACTGATCATGTCCTGCAGTGACAATGAACTAGCATCTTGCTGTAGGGAATTACTACTCTGCCCTTGTTGCTGAACTTGCAGTTGAGGATCCAGTCGCTGCTGTTGTTGATGCTGAGCATGTGGAAAGTGATCTTGTTGCATCGTTTGATAATATACATGAGCTGGAGAAGCAAGTGATGGTTGAATCATCTGCAATTGCTGTACTTGCATATGAACCGGGCCAGACATGGCTTGATCCGACGGTGTTAAAGCAGGACCTGGTGGTCTAAGATGCGGAGGTGGTGGCTGGGGAAGTCGAGAGAGTTGAGGAGGTTGCAATGGCTGCAACTGAGTAATAGGCTGTAAACCAATCGGAAAACTTTGTGAAAGATTAGATTGGTTTTCTCCTTGATTTGGGTTTGGACTATTTGCATAGAAATTGTAAGGCATCGTGGGTCTGTTATAAATGATTTGCTGCATCATTGGTGGTGGATATCCAGAAAGGTTGGACATATTTGAAGGTGCAAAACTCTGCATTAACTCAGTAGATCCAATATTGGGGTGATTATATACTGAAGATGGAGGTGTGGATGTTCGTAGAGATGACGAAGGTGGTGGGGTAGGTGGAAGTGGTGGTGCAGGCCTCACAGACCCACCAGAAGAAAGGTGTGGATTCCTACCATATTCTGAGTGGACCTGCTAAAACATATATAAAATAAGCAACTAAAGATTGTATAATTAACTGATACGTTCAAGAACCAGCAGAGGTAGAAATTTAGACCGGTATACGTTTGAATGATTCAATTCAGGTTAAATAAAATGTCTTGCGGGTCAAAACTCAAAAGTTGCCCAAAGTATGCATGAAACCTCCAGAAGTTATTAGATTCTTTTAATTATTACTGAAAAGACACATTTCTTGTAAATGATATTTACACATTAGCTATTTGTGAAAAACAATATCTCGACGAAAAATGTTTTGGGTTAATCTGACCCGACCCATTTCCAATCACAAAAAATTTAACTACTTTGACCAAACTCCGTAACCCCATCCCACCAGACCCATTCAGTTTGCAACTAACAAGTTATCATAGAACATTCTGGTCTGTCTTACATGAAATCCAGGTGGATATTGCGGCTCGCGCGTGGAGTTCTGAAAAGCACCCGACTGACTTGAATCATGATTTCTAGAGTGCATAGGTGAGTTGCTTGATGGTGGCGGCATTGGCGGCAGTGGAGGGAATTTTTGATCATGCAATTCTTTAGCTTGCCCGTGACTAGTATTAGGATGTAAAGCATGTGATGATGATTTAGGGTTCTTAATGTTGGCCAATGATGAAAACCCTACAGATCTTTCCACTTTAGCAGAGTTCATTTGACCATTTCTCGCTTCCTCTGACATATCAAAATACTTTTTCTCAGAAGTAATACTCGGTTCACGAGTCAACGACACTTCAGGACGTGAAACTGATAACCGAGATGAAAAATCACTCTGATTAGTATTATTATTATCATCAAAATTAGATTTCAAAGGGGTACCCAATCGAGAATCACTTTCAGTTTCTTCAACAATAGAATGAGGAGAGTTATGGTCACCACTAATTGATGGAGGTTGCTGCAGATTATCATCGGGTTGAGGAAAAGGCAATCCATCATCAGATCCCGACTCTTCATCACCTAAGTCTATATTTAATTCCTGAAGATCATCATCTAAATCAGGTCTCAACTGCTTAGATTTATTCATTCTTTCAGCATCCAGGTCGTTTTCAGGAGGTGTGTTTTTTACTTGCGGGCTCCCGGCCATTCCCACGGGATTTTGGCGTTCTCTTTCACGAGCCATGAACTCGTCTACATGAATAGACGGTGGTCTGCCACTACTGGATCCCAACCGTGGGACCGCAATTACATTAGACGTAGTACCATCAACATTTCTCTCTCTAGCAACATAGTCATCAACATGCATAGAAGGCGGCCTACTAGTATTGGGCTTCCGGAGCCTAAAATTATCCCTACGGGATGGGACAGGAGGAGCAGCAAATTGGCCAGAACTCCGGGAAAACACACTTTGGCTCATATTTTCAGCCGGGGAGTTATCTACCCGGACCCGCCTATTTACCCCTTCCAACGGGGTAAGTTTCCTTCTAAGAGATTGGCCATTTTGAGAGAACCGGTCACGTAGATTTTCAGGACATTCCCACATAAACTTGTCCCCATATGTGTTTAAGTTGTAATGATCAGCCCGGTTAGCGCTAAAATTAGAAATCTTTTGTATCTTTGATGGGCGTTGATGTTCACTTGGTAATGTCTGAAAAACACTTGATATGACCTCAACCGGATTCATTGATTCACTAGGTGTTTCCAACAACTGTAGCAATGAGTTTGCATATTCTTTAACCTGCACATCATGCGTTAAATCAATAATAATGTAACTTCTATTGTATGAAAAGATGGAATACTATGCTTCAATTGTAAAAGTGTTCCAGGAGAAAAAGATGCTGGTGAAAACGGATTCGGGTTAATACAGGCCAACATTTATACGGGTCAAACCGGGCCTACGCCAGATTGTATTGACCGAAAAAAACATTGTCTCCATGTATTGTGCTACTTATTATAAACGAATGTGCCATGTATCATAAATATCTTATTACAGTAATACTCGGAATTTGTATGCCTGTATCATAAACAACTAATGTGCTACTTATAATGAGCTTGGGAGGCTGTAATGCTGTATGCATGTATCATTTATACAAAGACATGTTCAACTCATTTGACTCGTTTCAAATTTGACTATATATTTTAATTCGATCCATTTGACCAGTATCAGATATAACACAACCCAAATCGACCCATTCATGAATATATAAGTATAATTAGCCACCCGTACAATAGACTACATACCTGATGGAAAGTTTGAAGTTCATTATCCTTCAGCCTGGAACCTAGCAAGGACGTCAGCCTAAAAACGTACTTAATGTTCTCTTCCAAAGAGAGGCTAGCACCGTTTACACCACAAGGAAGTCCAAAGAGGTATTTCACTGCATCAACCAGGTTCAAGCTGTATAATAGAAGGCATGAAGGCATGTTTAGTTTAATCATCAGCCAAATTAATTCTAACTTGCAGAAAACAAAGTCAAACTGACCTGTTCTTATCCATGCAAAAGCTTAAAGCTCCTGATGTAAGTGCCCCAACAGCTTCAATGGTAGATACTAAGGAAACATCCTCCAATTCGATAGAGTTTAATAAAGTTTTCAAGCAAGATAGCAACGGGGAAGATTTCTTCAGTTCAATGAGATCAAACTTTCCGTTTAACTGTCTGGTTTCATGTTCGGATTCTTCATTATATGATGATTGAACATGTAGAAAAACTGAGAGTAAACCACTTCGACCTTCGGATGTAGAACCTAAATCTTTGAAGGCCGATAAACAAGCAACTAACTCTTTTCCAACTGGTAGAAACTGAAAAACAGAATAATTAAGTGTTTGCTGAGTCCCGTTTCTTCTCAAATAAAAGACAAAAACCTCTAAGGACCTACCTTGATAAGTTTGAAAAGCTGGAATAAAAGTATTGAGCAATCCTCTGATGTCAATATCTTTGTATCATGCCTAAAGTATATAAAAATCATGAAAGGTTATTCTCCATAGGAATTGTTAAACATAATAAGACTTCAATGCTCACCTATCATGCCTGGAGTCGGATATAAGGGAAATTGATCTAGACGCAGGGATGGACCAGCTAAATTGAGAAAGGTTGGTACAGCTTTTAAGCGTTTCAGATAACATTCGTATAACCCCTTCACCCAACAGTATTGGCTGTCAAAAAAGGATGCTTAAAATAAATACAAACACATATATCAACGACAGACTTTAGGCAATAACTTTATAAATGTATAATACCTTTGCACGTGGATGCTCAAGTAAGCTAGCAAGAAAATCGAGCAATCTGCAAACCTGAAACAAACAACCAAACTTCTTATGACACAGATCTAGAAGTGCCATCTGTAATCCACTAACTTTCACTCTTCACCTCCATCATTCAGCGACGGCCAGGAACATATCTAAGGTGGTTCCTTAAATTAGTTTATAAAAAATCGAATGGTCAGCCAGTCAATGGGCTGAGTCGGGTCGGGTCGGGTCGGTCGGGTATAGTTTATAAACAAGTAAATGTGTGGTATTTCTGTAATTATTAAATGAACTACCAAAAAACACTTAATTTCAGCGTGTAAAAAATTCTATTGTACAAGTAAATAAGCAAAAATTGATAAATTGATGTTTGAAGATTTTGTATACATGTTGGACTATATCATTACTATTTTAAAGAACCACCTACCTATGCCTTGGGTCCGCCCCTGCCATCATTGATTATGCCATGTGTTACAATAGAATGTGTAGAAAGATTCGTAGGAAGAAGTTTTATAAATCATTTGAGTGTTTGTGTATCAACCAAGCCCGTTTCATTGCGATCCATACTAAAAAGGACCTACTTCAAGCATTTCTTGTATTGACCTATTACTAGCTGCCCAACATGCCAATCTGCCACCTATACGCAGATTAAGTCCTTAAGATCATTGGGTCAAACAGATATAACAGTATTACCTTATATGCATCTGTATCAGTTAGTGAAGATGGCTCTGATAGCCATTCATCTATATAGAGTATCATGGGCCGCAATAGTATAGCAGCACTATCAGCATGCACACAAGCTATACGGATAATAAATAACCGCAATAAGTCTTGTACAACAACCAACGCCTGTCAAATTAAGAAAGTTTTAGTATCATGAAGAACTCGTGATCAGTAAATAAAAATATAAATACAAATGCATTTTCACGTACACTAATAGCACAATTTAAAACGATCTCTGCAATCTTGTGAAGCATTGGCATCAACTGACCAATCAGCTTCTCCTTATGTCCAACCTGTAAGTACCAGTTGACATTTCTCTCCTTCTCGGGGCCCAATAGCGTTCCAACTGCCATCTGTCGAAAAGCACTTAACATCGGCATTCCATTTTTCCACAGTGAGACACCTTCATCAGGTAAAAGATCATTCTAGCAAAGAAAAAGCCACAAAAACATTACATCTTTGACAGAAAAGACGAGTAGAGAAGAAAGATCAGACTTGGCAATTGAATATACTTACCAACAAAAAAAGAAAACTGCAAGTTTCTTTTGGACCCATTGCCAGTAATGAGGTAGCATGAAGACTGTCTAAGAGAAAATGAAAAAGAGTAGGGGTCCAGCCATATGCAGGCCAACAAGCAAGTGCCGAGACAATAAGATGGCATACAGCTTCGAATCGAAGTGCAAGATCAGGATACGGGTAAGAAAAATCAACTGCAAACGCGGCTAACTTTGGGCTGTAAAAGAATAGAAAATAATAATATATCCTCTGCTACTTAATAATGGAAAATTTGCTTATCTAAGCTCAAATGGCTCCTTAATTCTAAAAAGACCACATTTATGGGACTATTGTTCCATCTATTCCCCAAACTCCCAGAACGCCCTAATGGTACTTCACTCTCTCTCTCCTAATATATTACACGACCATTGTGTTTTAACATTAAATACATTTGAAATAAAATAACTGAATAAAAAATCACATCAAAATGAACACCATTTATACTCTTTACTTCCATAACAGTCTGGCTGAAGTTTTTTTTAACAAATAAATTTCGATTTTGATGACTTCTTTCTATGAAAATCCTACATTTCGTAATATAAACAATTAAAAACTGATGTAAAAACAAAGGAAAAACAAAGAGAGAATGATGGGAAAACGATGAAAAAATAAAGGAAAATCAAGGATATTTAGGAAAAAGTCAAAAAAGATGAAAAACTGGAATCTTTCATTCTCTCTCCAGCTTTTCTTATCTACTTTTGGTCTCGTCTCTCACATATGTTACGAAGTTATTACGATTAGAAATGATTGGCTGAAACACTTGTATTTTTCTATACCTTCGAAGATAAAAGATAGTTTGGTATAATTGAGAAATTAATCTAGTGAGGAGCACTTTAGAAACAAGTAGCCACTTGGGGCATAAGCATATTTCCCTTAATAATTTAACAGCACGTTCTAATGAAAACAATATACTTAACTACCTCAGTTCTCGATGCAGATGTAGAAGTGCCTGTAAGAGCTTTTTATTTCTGTGTTGCTCTTGTGTCCCCTACAAACAGAATATTACGACAGCATAAGCAGAAGGTTTGCGGTGATTTTTTCATCACGTTTACAAATTACTAGGTAACTGAAGATGTTATCACTACCATGGAACAAGAATAATTATCTGATTGGGCAGTCAAACCATACCTTCAACTTATGCAACAAATTAATCAAAAGAGACAAGCAGGGAACTAAAAGATCAACCACACTCTGCTCACGGTTACGTTCAAGTAATATATCTGAAGCAGTATTGCATTCTGCACCCTCATCAACAAGGTAATCTGCCAAGGAAAACAAATTAGAGTACATTTTTTTTAATACACAACTCATGATTCAAGTATTCTGATAGACACGGATCAGCAGCTACTGTTCCAACAAAGGAAATCAAAAGAAAAAAGATAATAAAATATCTAAAGCTCAACAACAGCAACAATACCCAAACCCGCTGGAGCCGGGTATGGGGGAGATAGAATGTAGAAAGTCACACCCCTACCCGAGGATAAAGGGACCGCTTCTAGAAAGACCTCGGGCAAGAGTGTGTGCAGGTATATTTGTAAGCAAAATATGTAGCACATATGTGTGTGTGTGTGAAAGAGAGAGTATATGAGAGGGGGCAACATGATGATAAGGATAAATTCATACAAGAATAAAACCATAAAAATGTGTAAAGCCATAGAAAGAAATTAATAAGATCCATACTGTTTATTGAATCAACTTGAACACCAAACAAATGATCCTATTCAAGAAGTCGGCCATCTCTCCTAAACACTGGGAAACTAATATTAGACACGACATATTTTCTGCAAGCTTAATGCTTTGTTTATCACTTATATTTGCAGAAACCTTCTAATCCAATAATTATATCAACCAATATGCATAGCACTAATAAGTGGACTCGACTAAAGCCTTCAAAAGACTACAAGAGTCGATAGCTAGCTATGACTCCAAATCTCCAATCCACTGATAACCAACAAAGATTCAAACTGGCGGGCTTAACTTAAAGGCCTTTTTGCCTTTCTTGCACTAAGGATCCAAATTTCTTACCTCCCCAATTCCTTATATTAACTTGAGTAGTTGAGTTTATTTGGTAAGTCAAATCCCGGATAAGTAGATAACTCTCTAGATTTTGAAGCACAATTTTATAAGTTGACTATAATACAAAATTATTGCACATTCAAAGTTTACCATACTAACCATAGTTGTTTGATGACTTCTCAAGCATTAGCTTACAATCGATAAGAACCGCATGAACAACCATTACAGCGCCTTCATCGTATAAAGCACCCGCAACAACCTTCACATATGAAATGCTTTTTAGCTAATCATAACTCAAAGAAAAATAATATAAAAATGAAACGAATACAAATCACACACCGAATTATCTGAAATGAAGGCCAATATACGGAAAGTTGTCGTGAGCTGAGCCACAGAAGAGTCACGAAGAGAAATACCAAGAAAACGGGACTCGGTAATTGGTTTCCCTAACAGATTATCAATTACGTTTCCATCAGAACTTCCAGAAACATCTCCAACAACATTATCGACATCCATCTCATCACATGCTAAACTGTTTGTGGATGCCATATGTGCATCTCCCCCAGAAGCTAACACGGCAGCATATCTCAGAAGACCAATAGCTCCGGCTTTATGATAAACTACACCACCGTCTATCAATTCTAAAAGCCGTGTAGGAGCATCTTTCCTGTTTGACCCAGGTGACGATGAAAGCAAGGCCTTGTGAAGTTCCTTGGCATGTCCAATCCACGAGCTCAAAGATGATGACGTTGAATCAAGAACAATTACTTCAAAAATTTCAACAGCAGAGTGAAATATTGCAAGATTTACTGGCGCAGTTCCTGCATGTAACAAATGCTGTAATTAGCTTTTCGTAGACTTGGCAATTTCAACTCATCTAAACGAAAAGGGGTCAAATTCAGTTGCATTTGGCTGATAATGGGTTGGACATATACCAAGTTAGCAAAAAAATGAAACAGGTTAAGCGGGTCAAAAGTCGCTAAACATGTATCCAAACATTTACAGTACGATGTGTTTGTTTTAGAAATATTATATTAATTTTAATATAATTGTTTTATAACCATATCCAATACATTTAAGCATTTAAAAAATTGTAAAAACGGATCACAAAGTGTTAGTGGGGCAGTCAATTTGACCCAATCTGTAAAACCCGCACATAAAAATCGTCAATTTTGAATCATTGTCAAACTGTCCGACCCACCCATCTTGCCAACTCTGGATATTGACATGAAGAGCTAGCATACTAGAAGCCTTTAGAGAAATGCTACAAAACAATACCGGAAACCGGTTCCAGTTCTTTGGCAGAATGTAATGCAGCAATCAAAACTGAAACAGCCTGCAAACAAAAGAGAACTAATAAATACCCAAGTAACATTTCAATGTTAACTAAAGCTCGCTAAATTCGACAGCTATAACTTTCATAGCTGACTCACCTCTGGAAAGTGTGCTATAGCTAACAAAGCCTGGCGTCCGCCATCAGACCTGCAAATCATTATGCAAACATAAACAATAGCAAATTTGTGTGGGAAGTTCAATATCATGCAAGGGGTTTAAGTCATCACACCTGGAAATACGACAAAGCTCCCATAAACCCCAAAGAAGTTCTTCTGAATGTGGTTCTGATGTAATCAGACGATCTATCACATTTATCTGAGAAGATAGGGGAAAAGGTGTAAGAATACACACACAAAAAGAAACAGGGTTTCAAATGATACATGATACTAACCACCCTCAAATGTGTCTTCACAATTATTCCAATTTCATGTGATCGATAAAAGAAACCCTTGGATATTAAAATCGATGCATAACGAAGAGGAATGGACTCTTGCATCGTCGAATCAGATCCTCTTAGTGCAGAAATTACAGTAGTTGAGAGCTCAGGGTCAAGCAGAAGGAACATTAAGCCTGATTAAGCAACTAAATAAGTGGTGGAAACAAAACATGACAGTGATAACTCATAAGAGCAAAGATTTCACTTATTTCTGAAAACAAGTCAATGAAACTTTTCTGCATGAACAAATCCTTCAATTTAATACGTCCACAACAGCAAATTTAGCCAGCGTGTAACCCATTTTAAAGGTAAAAAAACCTTTTTGTTGAAGACTAGTGAGTTGAAACAATTATCAATGAAAAAGAAAAGCTTATAGACATATCTGCGAAAATCGTGTTAAGTTGTTTTCTGACATTAGCCCTAGTGATAACAGCATTATATATCATTAAACAAACCTGAGCGACAAAAAACAAGTGAAAGAATGATGGATGAAATGTATGATGTGATATCCATAAACAAAGCCTTAGCGTGTCCCACTTCAGTGCGCAACGTAGAAGATGATAGAAGTGCAGCAGATAAGGGAAGAAAGCCCCTTTCCTGTGATGAAATTTTACATTGAACAATCAATAATCTTGAAATATAAACAAAGAAAAAGAGAGCAGAAACAATGATTTTCAAAAGGAAAAATTCACAAATCATACTAAAGACAATCTTAATGATGAGTTCACACCAATTAAGCATCGACAATCAGCATACCTTAAGAAGAAAAAGCAAATGTGAATCGATATCCCAATTTGAGAAATGACAATTTGACAAAGCAATCAGCCTGCTAGTAGCTTTGTACGATAACAGACCATCCGTTTCACCAAGTATAAGTGACCTACTTGTGCTTGCGACCGGAGAAGGATCTTCAACAAGTGCACTGGAAGTTATTAATTTCTGCAGTAACATTTTATCAGAAACATTAAGGGAGATCAACAATTGTTTGTCACGCTTCAGTTAAAATCAATGTGTTTAAATGTGCAGTTTGAACTTTGAAACTGATTATGTAATATTGCAATATTACGCATAAATAATCAGCTATAATAAAATGTGTTGCATGACGGCATGAGATAGTGATTAAAAGGTACAGTTAATAATAATAATCACCTGCAAGCATATTTTTTAACACAAATATCTGTAAACAAAAACAATTTACAAAAAAACTCAGGGTGTGTTTAGTTAGAGAAGAAACTTTCAAATTTTCTATTTTCAGATTTGTAAATAAAAAAAATAAAAAGAGGGGATTTAATTTTCCACAAAACATAGAAGACGCCTTCATATGATGTTTTGTACTCTTAAGAAAACAAAGGGGGTTACAAGGGAACAAAAAAAAAATGTGTTTTGTAGTTTCCCTTGTTAANAAATATAAACAAAGAAAAAGAGAGCAGAAACAATGATTTTCAAAAGGAAAAATTCATAAATCATACTAAAGACAATCTTAATGATGAGTTCACACCAATTAAGCATTGACAATCAGCATACCTTAAGAAGAAAAAGCAAATGTGAATCGATATCCCAATTTGAGAAATGACAATTTGACAAAGCAATCAGCCTGCTAGTAGCTTTGTACGATAACAGATTATCCGTTTCACCAAGTATAAGTGACCTACTTGTGCTTGCGACTGGAGAAGGATCTTCAACTAGTGCACTGGAAGTTATTAATTTCTGCAGTAACATTTGATCAGAAACATTAAGGGAGATCAACAATTGTTTGTCGCGCTTCAGTTAAAATCAGTGTGTTTAAATGTGCAGTTTGAACTTTGAAACTGATTACGTAATATTGCAATATTACGCATAAATAAACAGCTATAATAAAATGTGTTGCATGACGGCATGAGATAGTGATTAAAGGTACAGCTAATAATAAACAATCACCTGCAAGTATATTTTTTAATACAAATATCTGTTAACAAAAACAATTTACAAAAAAAACTTAGGGTGTGTTTAGTTAGAGAAGAAACTTTCAAATTTTGTATTTTCAGATTTGTAAAAAGAAATAAACAAATAAATAAAGAAGAGGGGATTTAATTTTCCACAAAACATAGAAAATGCGTTCATATGATGCTTTGTACTCTTAAGAAAACAAAGGGGTTACAAGGAAACAAAAAAAAAATGTGTTTTGTAGTTTCCCTTGTTAAAGTAAGAAATGCAATTTTTTTATTTTTTAGAAAATTTGAGGGGAAACATTTGATTTGAACGTAATCTCTTTTTTCCTTGTTTCGTAGTACAAAACATTTTGTGGAAAACAAGGGTGTTTCCTTTTAACTAAACGCGCCCTTATAGTCTAGTTCCAATAACTATAATAAATTTTTAACTGTACTATTAACAATGAAAATGTGGGTAAAAAGGAGGGTTATTATGTAATATTAATATTACTTACATTTGCATGAGTATTTTTTTTTTAGAGAATTTGATGGTAAACATTTGATTTGAACGCAATCTCTTTTTTCCTTGTTTCGTAGTACAAAACATTTTGTGGAAAACAAGGGTTTTTCCTTTTAACTAAATGCGCCCTTATAGTCTAGTTCCAATAACTATAATAAATTTTTAACTGTACTATTAACAATGAAAATATGGGTAAAAAGGAGGGTTATTATGTAATATTAATATTACTTTTTTTTTGGTAAACATGGGTTTCCGACTCGACATTGCGAGCCGACTAATCCCACGGCGACTATCCTTTTTGGATAACCCGGAGTCGGCGCAGGTGAACCTCCGTGGCCACAAGGGGATTAATTTTCTCCCCGTTGGATTCGAACCCTTGACCTCCTCTTTGGAAGGCTGGTATTCTTACCGCTGGGTCACCCCTTCGAGTATGAAATTAATTACAAGAACTTATTGCTAATACCCTAAATAAACTATAGTCAGAATCACTCAATCCGAACACTAGGGTAACTGATTATTACATTACAGGATAAAAAGTATTGTGGAACTCACCAAAAGTTTTTTGAGTTGGAGTTTAGCACTTGCAAGCATGTCCATAACCACAACATTACTAACAGATGAGAAACCTCCCAGCACACGTAGTACAGCAAACTGTAAGATGACCAAATTAAGTAGCTTTGTTATGTTTGCTGACAAAGGTAATATAATAAAAACATACAATAAAACAGATGGACAACCTCGTATCTAGTAGCAACTTCATAAAAGCGTGCACGATGAAGAATATAGGTGGCAAGAGAAGCAACATCATGACGTGGCTTTTGCATCAACAGCTTTAGCAATTGATTATAACCTTCACTTGTGCCAATAGGAATGGTATCATCTTCCCGATGCCACCAATTAAGGAATCCTTCACAGCCAACAGAATGTCTAGTAGCCTGCTCGATGGCTCCAAGAAGCAATAGTGTAGCAGCACTAGAATGCACTTTTGTGCAGAAAATGTCACTCAGTTGCTTCATTCCACCACCATTAACAAAATTGTAGCAGCTCTCTTTAGAAGAACACAATAACAGTGCACCACTTAACCACACCATGATTAGCTTGCTCTGGGAAACAAAGCAGAACCTTAGTAAGTGAGTTCAATGAGACAATGAGGCATTCAAAATAAAGAATACATGCATATTAGAATTGGAAAGATGGGTGGGTCAGGTAGATTTTGTTAAAACAGGTCAATTTACTGGGGATCAAAATGGGTGGTCCAGGTAACATTGACGCACAAATTGTTTTTGCTCATTTTGAAAATAACTTACAAATAATGATTAGAAAAAACTGAAACAAATCATTTTATGACCCACGGGTCAGGTTGGGTTGACCTGCATTCACTTTTGGTCCATTATTAAAAGAACCTTCCAGATAACTATGACTATGGAAACAGTATTATTATTACAATAACAATTTACATCTTCGAATAAAACAATTAGGAAGTTTCATGCATTAACAATACACTTTGACCACCTTTCGACCTGTTTAATATGTTCCCTTTCTAGCTCAAATTTCTTGATTTGACCCGTTTGAGATTAAACACAACCAAATCTCACCTATTCATTAGTAAATGGGTAAAAAATTGCCAACTAATTTGCATTTAAATAATAAATGGGAGAAAGAGGAGAGCTGAGAGAGTAAAAAACCTGTGAAAGCCGAGCACCTATAATACTTTTACAGTCACTGAAAACATTGTAGTGTTGCCTTAAAGTATCCACCAACTGTTTGGAAGTGATCAAATCATCCTCAGACTCGAGAAAAATGTTTTCTGTCAGATTTCCAGGCAATGAACTACTCAGAATGCTATTATGGATATCAAGGAGCTCTTTTCTGACCTGACTAAAGTCAAAATAAGATACTCCATTATCAACCAACTCACGACTTTTATTTGCAAACTGCAAACTTTGTGTTGAATAAGTGGCTGCGGCAGACGCAAGAGAAGTGACTACTGCATTCAATGCATCATCCCCTGCATTTGGCATCTCTAAAATCTTAAAAGATAGCTGTAAAAATTGCTTTATCTCAACTGATATATCTGATACAATAGGTTTCATAGTCAATGACTTTAGGGAAGATATAGGTTCCTCAATAGATGGCTTGACTGGGTTTAGGGCAGGAGGAAGGTCCTCAAGGTCTCCCTCAACAACGGACACAGCGTTTGTTAAAGAGCTATCTAGATCAACTTCTATATTGAAATGCCTGAGATCTTCACCGGCGTTTCCATATATGACCAGGCTAAGGCTCCTGTAGCTTCCCCTTACAACCAAATGGTTTGTTACAATAGCCTGCATTTATAAATGTATTACTACTAAGACGATAATAAATTAAATTATTGGAGGTACAATTGTCAAAAGGATTCCTATCAAGTACCTCAACTTCAAGGACATTAGAAGAGGAGGGAGAATAGAGAAAAGGCTGGCATAACCGTCTAAATCTTGTTTCCCCATCGCAATGAACAAAAACTTCTAAAGCAAATGAAGGAGGTGACGTGGCCCTGTACATAGTGCACATGGGGTAAGAACAAGTAGTATTTTCAACATTTTATTCAAATAGTCACAAATAAAGCAGAAAGCTATTCGATTTCGAGCTGGCCAAGTACATTTCCACCTAATTTTTAGATCAAGAAAATTAGACTACTTGCTTCCTACAACAATGTTGGTCCACATTCTTTTGACGTCTAATTCCACTCAGATTCCTTTACATTTGAGATTTATTATATTCTTTACACTATACAATATCTTCACAAAGTTGTTTTCAAATTACTCGTTATTGCTGAACTGTTATATTTATGTAGTATCACACTACGTTTTCCCATATGCATATTGCATGTATTCTTATCGCAATAGGGATGCACGCTGAACTTATAAAAACTTTTGAAGAAGCCATATAATTAACGGTACCAACCTGCAAAACCTATAGTTAACTAGATTGCTTACATAATTATAGTAATGCCAATATTACCAGTAATTTATAATTATGTTTTAGTTTAAAAAAAAAAAAAAAAAAAAAAAAGAAGAAGAAGTTACACATGAATATCACGATTAGTGATTGATTGTGAATACAGATAGCAATTTAAAAAGGCAAGTCACATATGTGGAATACAGTACCCCAAAAGTGTTACTGCCGGTGATGAAGACGTTGAGCTCTGTTCAAGAAACTCACAAGCAGTGACAACAACAGGTTCAGAAAATATAACCTGCAAGAAAACAACAAAAGATGATTCTAAGAACTCTGTTGTTGATTCTTAATACGCAAACCAACTAAAAAGAAAAAAATCCGATATTTTGCTTCTAGAGAATTTCAAACACTTGTGAGAGTCCATTTGACCTAGAGCATTAGGATTGCCATCTCTTGTTCAAAGATATTATTGCATATATGAAGTCCGTCACATTAGATTACAAGACAAACAAAGTAAGAATTAGGATTATACCTCGTCAACGTATTCATCAAGGTGTGCATGAGCAAATGTCTGAGCAAATAAGACAGAAGGTTCGGGACGGCCCATTGACTTTTATTGTTCTGCTTCTACTAACTTGGAACACTCAAGTGAGCTGTAAACATAGCAACAATAACTTTGGTCAAAATAAGAAGCATACACTTTAATTTTTTTAATAAAAGCCGCCACATCTTCACAATCCCAATCTGATATGGTGAATAATTTTTTCTCAACAAATTATATAATCCCTTATCTCCCCCCATTAGAAAATTACATATCTAAAGTCACAATCATAAGTCCAACAATGTCATCATTAGATATTTAACTTACGGTATGTACATCATGCACCCAATCTAACTTACCTTTGCTGGGAAAAGAAAAGAATGCAAAAAAATGCTTTCCGCATCGGCAGTTGAGGAAGAAAGAGGCAAGGCGTGCACTAGGTTACAAACCTGAATTGATTGAATTGAAATTTTGGTTTTTGGTGTTTCATGTCATGATGATGAACATAAACACAGAAAAACCTGACCCGAATCAACCAAACCCAAAAACCCCGACCCGAATTAACAAAACCCGACATTACTTTTTCTACTAAAAAATTATGCATACCCTACTCTAAATTCCTAGATCCGCCACTGCTTATGCCTTCATTTACTAGAAACCAAACGCACATTCACATCAAATGTTGCACAGTGAAAGTAAAAATGTAACGACTTTACTCTTAGGTTATTCTAAACAAGTTCAAGGCTCACGGTAATTTAAACTTGAATACTCGTACAATAATTTGGCAAATGGCACCATGCTATATAAGAATGTTACCGATTTGAATTTCAATAACTTCCAAGGTGTTTGCTTATTATAATTTATAACTGCTTATACAACATATTAGCAGTTTTAATGGTGTCTATAATTTCTTATTTGAACGAATTTTTACCAAACTGGCAATGATGAAATAAGCAGTTTGAATAGTGTGACAACCGTGATTTTAGCAGATTAGTTTGACTAATAGTCTCGATCCATTTGACCTGGTTTGGTGTGAATTAAGTGTTTTTGTGTGGTATATGTGTGAGATACGTATAATATATTTATAGAATGTGGCACTAAATCCCTTTTTGTGTGAGGTTGTTGTTATGATTTGAGGAGTATTGATTTTGGGTAAGTTTATTTTGATCGCCTTTGTGGTGTAGAAAGGACTTGTGTAGTTTTGGTGTTTCGTGGGTTTTGCGTAATAAGTCTTCGTTCAAGTGTTTGAACGTTAATAAGTTACGAGGAGATTGTTTTTATGAGTCGTGTTTATAAAGAGTGTGGAAATCTATTTTTGGAAACTTTGTTTTGAAAATGATTATTTTTCCGATTTGTCATAAAATGAAGGTTTATCGCGTAAGACGTTAGGTTTTGTTATGAGAGTGCATAAAATATGAAAAGTATAAGGTTTTTAGTGTAATAATTTAATTTAAAACAAATAAAAAATATATGTATGTGTATTAAGGAAATCGGCCAAGGGGTGTTTTAAAAGAAAAAGAAAACCAAATTTGAGCCCAATTACAACACCTAATGATAAGGATTATCCATAAATAATATATAAACAAACCCAAACACCTCACAAACGTTTTTTATTTTTATTTTTATTTTTTTTATTTTTTTATTTTTTTTTGTATATTTGGTCGATCCAAGGAGAAGAAAAAGGAAGAAAAAAGTTAGGGTTTATTTTCTTGAAGCAATAATCAAAGATCAAGGTATAATTCTTAAAACACATGTTCAATTGCTTAATTATTATTCTAATTCGTAATGATTCTAAGAACTGATACGGCTTTCTGTTGTTGATTCTTAATACGCAAACCAACTAAAAAGAAAAAAATCCGATATTTTGCTTCTAGAGAATTTCAAACACTTCTGAGAGTCCATTGACCTAGAGCATTAGGATTGCCATCTCTTCTTCAAAGATATTATTGCATATATGAAGTCCGTACTTATTCTCGCATTAGATTACAAGACAAACAAAGTAAGAATTAGAAGCACAAGACTTATACCTCGTCAACGTATTCATCAAGGTGTGCATGAGCAAATGTCTGAGCAAATAAGACAGAAGGTTCGGGACGGCCCATTGACTTTTATTGCAGGGAGGTCCTCCTCCCACAGAAGATTTTCTGCTTCTACTAACTTGGAACACTCAAGTGAGCTGTAAACATAGAATTCAGCAACAATAACTTTGGTCAAAATAAGAAGCATAAACTTTAATTTTTTGAATAAAAGCCACATCTTCACAATCCCAATCTGATATGGTGAATAATTTTTTCTCAACAAATTATATAATCCCTTATCTCCCCATTAGAAAATAATGGCAACATTTCTCTTTTTTGGCAAATTACATATCTAAAGTCACAATCATAAGTCCAACATGTTACTCTATGTCATCATTAGATATTTAACTTACGGTATGTACATCATGCACCCAATTAACATTGCAGAAAATAGCTCAAATGACATTTACAGTTGTAAATAGACCAGGTAATCCTAAACAGCAAAGCCTTCTTTTGTATAAAAAAGGAGTCTCAAATTGTCAACAGCCAAAAACCATTATATTAGTGGTCTGATTATTCTAGGTCAAAAATACTTATGCCTTCATTTACTAGAAACCAAACGCACATTCACATCAAATGTTGCACAGTGAAAGTAAAAATGTAACGACTTTACCCTAAGGTTATCCTAAACAAGTTCAAGGCTCAAACTTATAATCAACTAATAACCAACTACGATTCCAATTAATAACATACCGCACAATGCCTAAATCGGATTCAAATATTGATACACTCAACATACACACACTTCTAGCAAATTCATTAACCCTAATTTATAAACTATAAACCTAACTTCATCACGAATTAGTATATAAACAATCGATCCTTCAACTTATAACCAACTAGTTCAAGTAATAACCGACTACTGATTCCGATAATATTAGCCCTAATTTATATAATATAACCTAACTAAATCACTATTCACTATATAAACAGTCGATCCTCCAACATATAATCAACTAATTCACGTAATAACCGACTACTGATGCCAATAGAATAACTTACCGCGCAAAACACAACTTCTAACAGATTAATTAACCCTAAATTATAAAATATAAACCTAGCTGCATCACTAATAAATATACCGGCCGATCCTTCAACTTCTAATCAACTAATTCTAGTGAAATAACCGACTACTGATTCGATAAAATAGCCTACGGCGTAATGTCGATATCGAATGCACGTATTTACACACCTTTTAAGATATTAACCCTGATTTATACAAATTAACCTAACTGCATAACAATTTTATATAAAAATAATCGATCCTTCAACTTATAATCAACTAATTCAAGTAATAACGGTACTACTGATTCCGATAAAATAGCCTACGGCGCAATGTCGATATCGAATTCACATATATATACACCTTTTAACATATTAGCCCTAATTTATACAAAATAACCTAACTGCACAACAATTTTATATATAAATAACCTAACTGCACAACAATTTTATATATAAATAACCTAACTGCACAACAATTTTATATATAAATAACCGATCCTTCAACTTCTAATCAACTAATTCAAGTGAAATAACCGACTACTGATTCGATAAAATAGCCTACGGCGCAATGTCGATATCGAATGCACGTATTTACACACCTTTTAAGATATTAGCCCTAATTTATACAAATTAACCTAACTGCATAACAATTTTATATATAAATAATCGATCCTTCAACTTAAAATCAAATAATTCAGTTATAACCGACTACCGATTACACAATACGTGATAAGAACACATGGCAATTAACACGTTTAATTAAATTAAAGTATATACGAGTAACAATAAGAATTAAAAAATAATAATAATAACATAACTGCATCACTATATAAAAAAGTTAACAGTAGTACCTGAAGAGAGTTAATTGTTGTTGTTTGTGTGAATGAATGATTTGAAATCGTTTTTTGGGGGTTTTAATTGTGTGGCGGGTTGTGGTTAGTCTAAGGGGGTGTTTATTTTTTATATTTATTTTTTTACTTAATAGACTATTTGTTAACATTCAATTGTTTCTTTTTTATTTATTTTCTTAAAGTGTTTATTTATTTTTTATTTATTTTTTTTTTATTTATTACGAAATAATGATAATCGACAAGAAGTATAAGCTAGAAGAATAGAGAGATTGTGGAATGCATTTTTATCAATGTTGCAAAAATAGGTCAACTCGGCCTTGTAATCGGCGATTACAAGGTAATCAGCCTTCTAACCGCCTCACTACCGACTCACGATTTTTGCAACATTGATTTTTATTGATGATTACAAACTACAAATGAACCTCTATTTATAGGGTTCTTACAATCAAAGTAATAATCAAAATAAGAATAAATCTCCTACTAATCATATTTATCTTCCTACTATTCATCCTAGTCATCAAGTGATAAGATACGAATTTATGGAGGTTAAAGTGTATGGATAGACACACATTTAAGTATTCATAATACTACCTCTTAGCTATCCATCATTAGTTGTCATACGATTAGATTTGTTGCCTCGTTAAAAACCTTGCTTGGAAAAACCCAGTGGGAAAAAACCATAGCTAAGGGAAAAAGAGTGCAGCATGTATATTCTCCGTCTGATGATTAGGTCACTGAAGTTCATTGAGTCTTCGCATTCCAATGTCGTGAACCAACTTCTTAAATGTTACAGTGGGAAGTGCCTTGGTAAACAAGTCTGCTAAGTTCTCGCTTGAACGGACCTTTTGAACAATAATTTCGCAACTCTTTTGTAAGTCATGAGTGAAAAAGAACTTTGGTAGAATATGCTTGGTCCTGTCACCTTTGATGTATGTCTTTAAGCTGAGCAATGCATGCTGCATTATCTTCATGCATGATTGTTGGAGCTTCTTGGTCCGAAGAAATACCACATGATTCACGAATATGTTGTACCACATTTCTTAACCATACGCATTCCCGACTCACTTCATGGGTGGCCAATATCTCTGCATGATTTGATGAAGTGGCACTCATTGTTCGCTTCACGGAACGCCATGAAATGGCAGTACTGGAACTTGTGAAAACATATCCAGTTTGGGACNTGATTCACGAATATGTTGTACCACATTTCTTAACCATACGCATTCCCGACTCACTTCATGGGTGGCCAATATCTCTGCATGATTTGATGAAGTGGCACTCATTGTTCGCTTCACGGAACGCCATGAAATGGCAGTACTGGAACTTGTGAAAACATATCCAGTTTGGGACCGACCGGTATGGGGATCAGACAAATAACCTGCATCTGCAAAACCAACTAGATTTCTTTCGGATGAGTTGGTATAATATAATCCCATATCTTTTGTATCTTGAAGGTAGCGAAATATTTGTTTCACCCCATTCCAATGTCTCCTTATTGGACACGAGCTATATCTTGCCAATAGGTTTAGTGAAAATGATATATCGGGTCGTGTATGACTCGCAAGAAATAACAATGCCCCCAATGGCACTTAAATAAGGTACTTCGGGACCAAGAATTTCCTCGTCGTCACTTAGAGGTCGAAAAGGGTCCTTTTCAACATCTAAGGTCCTTACAAGCATTGGGGTGCTCAATGGATGAGATTTTTCCATATAAAATCTTTTTAGCAACTTCACTGTGTATGCATTTTGGTGGACAAGGTTTCCATTCTTTAGGTGTTCAATTTGTAATCCAAGACAAAACTTTGTTTTTCCGAGATCTTTCATTTTAAATTCTTTCTTGAGGCATTCCACTGCCTTTGGAAGCTCCCCTGGAGTTCCAATGATATTCAGATCATCAACATATACAGCAATTGAGGAGAGAAAATGGTGTGACAGTAAATGCAGGATTGCTACACTTTTATTATGTTCTTGAGTTGTTAATAATTCTCTATTCGAAAAGGTACGTTGATGGAATGAGTGTCTTGTTTTATTTTGTTTAGTACAGAAGGCTAGTCATCCCAAATGGTGAATGAATCATAACTATATTATGAGGCAGTCAGAGGCGTCAAGAAAAGAAATGTATATGGTCTTAGCTCACAAGCAGCTTATTATCCGAATCCCACCAATGGAACTTCGACAACTTATATACCACATGAACCTTTGGAGAACAAGTATTTGCCAATGGAGATAAAGTTGACTCGCAAGATCGTAAACAACAACAAATTCTTGAGTTCTTGTGTAATCATCTTGATATTCAGGTCCCCAAGTATTGACANTCCAAAGCCAAACACTAGCACATCAAAGGAACATGAAATATAGGAAGATGGTCATTAGAGAAGACATCAAGAAACATGAGTTATTTTTTTCATTTTGTGTGCTATTTTAGGTTCATGTTTGTTTTAGCTTTGGATAATTTTGGTTGCTGGTTGCTTTACTTTGGGTGATTTAGATTATTGGTTTTTTCATAATGGATATTTTAGGGTCATGTTAAGTTTAATAGAATTATTTTGATTGAAAATTCGTGACATTTACAAATATGCATATATAAATATTCACATGTTGGATGATATTTATCCACAAACCTATTTTTTGTGGTTAATTTTGCCATATAATTATTGTGGGTAAACTTATAATATTACCCTTGTCTTTTTCACATGCTTGTATCCCTGGGTAAGGCCGCTCATGAATTATTATGGGTAAAACTGAAATATTTACCATCAGATGTTACACAAGACACCATCGTAGGTATGTGTACCCGTGAATTGCCCTTACAACTTTTGTGGGTATTTCATTGTGTTGTATAAAATCCCGTGAAATATTTACCCACCGATTTAATAAACACATCCATGACTGATGTACTATTTAAATATACCTACAGATTATCCACAGTTCCACACAACAAGCGTGGGTATTTTCGTGGTAACTTAGAAAATCCCATGCAACCTTTACCCACGGATTGAATGAAAACACTCACAAACAATGGCGTGGTTAACGTTACTCACATATCAAAATATCTATGGCTAGACATTTACCCTGGAAGGGTTTCCCCATTAGGATTTATGGGTAATCCGTGGGTATTCATCAATTACCCACGAATTTGGGCCTTTTACACACAAATTTATCCACGGGTATTCACGAGAATTCTTGTAGTGAGATGCTTTGTCATGAACGATTTGGGAGAATCTGCTTAAATTATTGGAATCAAGATCTATAGAGATAGATCTGAACGAATACCGGGACTTAGTTAAAGTACATACATAGATAAGATCCTAAAGAGATTCAAGATGGATGAATCTAAAAAAGGGATGATACCCATATTGATTAAGAAGTATTTGAGCGAGGTTATTTCTAGTGAGAAGAGAAGAATGAGAAATATTACATATCCTTCGGCCATATGATCTATTATGTATGCTATAACGTACACGAGACCTGATTTGTCTTTTGCATTAAGTATGACAATCAGATTTTCAAGGATCATTGGACTGCTGTAAAAACTATCCTACAATACTTGAGAAAAATTAATGAATATATTTGGTTTAGGAAGGTATGGAAGAAGTGCTTGATGTAAAGGTTATACGGATGCTGAATTCCAATCTGATCGAGATGTCAATTGAACTTATATAACTAGAAAAGTTTTAAAAATAGCCAAAGATAGTGAGCTTACCAAACTTAAGCCCGAACTATATGAAGCTAAATTAAGGGGTGTTTTTTTAAGATTATATGTGAGCTTATAAGCTTATTTGATTTTAGCTTATATTTCATAAACCTCAATTTTCCGGCTTATTTTAAGATTTATGTGCTTATATAAGTTTATTATATCATAATAAATTTATATAAGCTTACAAGCCTTAAAATAAACCAAAAAATTGGGGCATACAAATATAAACCTAAACACAAATAAGCTCATAAGCCACATATAACTAAGGCTGAGCATGGACGACCCAAAACGAACCGGACCGACAAAACCGACCGATCCGACAAAAACCGAGCCGACACGGTAGCCCTGTGGTTCGGTCTCGGTTTTATGTCTTTCCTATTTTCGGTTTTGAGTCGGTTCGGTTCGACTCAAAACCGACAAAAACACACATAAACACACCTAAGCCGAACCGAACCGACCGAACCAACACAAAACCGAACCGAACCGAACATATTCAGTTCGGTTTCGGTTCATGTTTTCACAAAATCAGTTCTCGAGTCGGTTCGATTCGGTTTTAGACGGAGTGAAAAGTGGCAGTGTTAACCTTAAACAAACGAGAGGTGATTCGCACACTCCCATATTTGATTGGGACAGTTTAAAATGTGCATTAAACAATTGTACTGTAAATATAAACTGCTTTAACTGTTTGTACATTGAATGTCCCAATCAAAGAGTGTGCCAATCGCTTCCCTAAACAAACACCCCCTAAAACACCCTCTTAGACCAAATAAAGCATCCCATCCATCACTTCCATCAAAAGGAGAAAAACATTTCGTGCACACGATCTCTGAACCAATCGAGCTAACACCAAACCACACAAACAAGATCTACCGGAATCAATCCGGTACCCGAGTTGACTCTTACAATGACGGATCCGGCGTCTACTGCCTTAGGAAAACTGCTACTCGACGAGATCACGCCGGTAGTCATGCTCCTTCCAACGCCGTTAGTCGAAGAACGCTGCCAGAAAAACGGACTCACTTTCCTTCAAATGATATCTCCGTTTTGCGTTTTTAACAATATCGACGGTATAAATTCACACACACACACACTCACTATGTGAAATTTGTTATTTATATATATAGATATTGTTAGAACACACAGTCTGCGAATTAGTTAATGCCGTTAGTCGAACGATAGAAGAAACGGACTCCGTTTCGGTCGGAGGATGTCTCTATTTAGCGTGTTTAACGAGTATTGTGACTGAGCTGAGCTGTGTTATTTTGTTTAGTTTTAGATGTTAGGTTAAAATTAGTTCGGATATGACGGTGAACACACACACACTATGCGAATTTGTTATTTGGATGCTTGCACGTTGTGTATATTTAGATGCGAGTATTTTGGTTAAGTTTAGGCATTAGGTTAGGATTAGTTTAAATTTGAGTAGATGCTATGATGTAGCTTGATTAATGCAACTGCGTCACTTGTATATCGAATTGAATTAGAAGATACGGAATTAGTACATCTATGATTAACGTGAACCAGAGAACTTTGAAATGTGAACAAATCTTATACGTTTTAATGAGCTGTATTGCTCATTTAGTTTTTAGGTTAACATTAGGTTGAATTTGAAAAGATGATTAAGACTAGTACTTCTAATCAGAAAGTTTGCGAAATGTGAACATATCTACTAGAGGTTCATGTGCTGTTATTTTTGTGGTGTATATGCGAATCTAGAATTGTCATATTCAATAGAAAGCGAAAAGACTGTAGTGTGATAATTGTGTTTAGACCTATCTGATGGTGACAGGTTGGAATTAATTTGAATTTGAGTACTTGAGATGATATGGATAATCAATAATGGATTATGTTTGATTTTAGTATAACTTGATTAATGTTACTAGCTCACTTGAATGTAGGTTTTAGCATAAGTTGTTGTTTAGTTTAGATGTAAATCGTAAAATACAAAATTAGTATAGTCACACATAGTGCAAACGACAGGACTTTGAGATGCGGACACATCTTCAAGAGGTGTGTGGTCTGTAAAATTAGGTGTTTATTCAAATCTAGAATCTTCATTCGAGAAAAAAAAAAAAAAAACAAATTATGTTAGCTAAATGATCATGTAGTTTTCTAGATGTTTTGCGTTTGTGAGTAATTCATATGTTTATTTCATTCTCTTCAAATTCAACATGTTTATTGTTGTTACAAGTGATTGGAAACAACTGTTGTTGTCACATATTAGATGCGAGTTTCATTAGTTGATACTTTTTGATGCTTTGCAGTCCCTGTTCGTACGGCGAGTGAGCAGCCTTACAGGCTGAGGAAGTTTAAACTACGAATGGTTTATGCGTCAGATGTTCAACAACCAAACGTTGAGGTATGCATTTGTCTGTTTTTATATTTAGAATGTTCAGTAATCAGTGCATGTTGCAATGCTTTTATTAGATTTGAAAGATGTATC
The DNA here is from genome assembly GCA_014162995.1 of Artemisia annua. NCBI lineage: Eukaryota > Viridiplantae > Streptophyta > Magnoliopsida > Asterales > Asteraceae > Artemisia > Artemisia annua. Next base: position 119,470 of record LBNU01014791.1, read on the forward strand.
ACTATANCAAAACAAGATCTACCGGAATCCGTTACCCGAGCTGACTCGTACAATGACGGATCCGGCGTCTACTGCCTTAGGAAAACTGCTACTCGACGAGATCACGCCGGTGGTCATGGTCCTTCCAACGCCGTTAGTCGAAGAACGCTGCCAGAAAAACGGACTCAGTTTCCTCCAAATGATATCTCCGTTTTGCGTCTTTAACAATATCGACGGTATAAATTCACACACACTCACTCACTATGTGAAATTTGTTATTTATATATATAGATATTGTTAGGCGAATTAGTTAATGCCGTTAGTCGAACAATAGGAAAAACGGACTCGGTTTCGTTCAGACGATATCTCTATTTAGCGTGTTTAACGAGTATTGTGACTGAGCTAAGCTGTGTTATTTTGTTTAGTTTTAGATGTTAGGTTAAAATTAGGTCGAATATGACGGTGAATACACACTCACTATGCTATTTAGATGCTTGCACGCTGTGTATTATGTATGTTATTATATGATGCGAGTATTTTGGTTAAGTTTAGGCGTTAGGTTAGGATTAGTTTAAATTTGAGTAGATGCTATGATGTAGCTTGATTAATGCAATTGCGTCACTTGTATATCGAATTGAATTAGAAGATACGGAATTAGTACATCTATGATTAATGTGAACCAGAGAACTTTGAAATGTGAACAAATCTTATACGTTTTAATGAGCTCTACTGCTCATTTAGTTTTTAGGTTAACATTAGGTTGAATTTTAAAAGATGATTAAGTTTGCGAAATGTGAACGTATCTTCTAGAGGTTCATGTGCTGTTTTTTTTTTGTGGTGTGTATGCGAATCTAGAATCGTCAAATTCAATAGAAAGCGAAAAGACTGTAGCGTGATAATTGTGTTTAGACCTCTCTAATGGTGACAGGTTGGAATTAATTTGAATTTGAGTACTTGAGATGATATGGATGATCAATAATGGATTATGTTTGATGCTAGGATAATTTGATTAATGTTACTAGCTCACTTGAATATAGGTTTTAGCGTAAGGTGTTGTTTAGTTTAGATGTAAATTGTAAAATACAAAATTAGTATAGCCATACGTAATGCAAACGACAGGACTTTGAGATTCGGACACATCTTCAAGAGGTGTGTGGTCTGTAAAATTAGGTGTTTATTCAAATCTAGAATCTTCATTCGAGAAAAAAAAAAAAAAAAATTATGTTAGCTAAATGATCATGTAGTTTTCTAGATGTTTTGCGTTTGTTTTGAGTAATTCATATGTTTATTTCATTCTCTTCAAATTCAACATGTTTATTGTTGTTACAAGTGTGATTGGAAACAACTGTTGTTGTCACATATTAGATGCGAGTGCCATTAGTTGATACTTTTTGATGCTTTGCAGTCCCTGTTCGTACGGCGAGTGAGCAGCCTTACAGGCTGAGGAAGTTTAAACTACGAATGGTTTATGCGTCAGATGTTCAACAACCAAACGTTGAGGTATACATTTGCCTGTTTTTATATTTAGAATGTTCAGTACTCAGTGCGTGTTACAATGCTTTTATTAGATTTGAAAGATGTATCACTATAAGGTCCTTCAATTGTGGATTGGATTTTTAGGTATAGTATAGCAAAACCATCAGGTAATAGTGCAATTTTACATTTAGAAAATGTCACTTTTTAACAGTTTGTACCAATATATCAGTTTAGAGACGCCTTCCTAATACTCAATGATCTCAAATATGCTGAATCTATTTCTTCTAGTTTTAACCATTATCTATCGACTATAGATATACCAAGATCATTGCGTGATTGCAAGCTTCTTATACTTACCAGTCACACGTATATATCTGTTTGTTGATGTTTGAATAAGCTTCTATCTAGCAACTAGCAAGCATAGCCATTGGGCAAGTATGTGTAGTTTTTTAGATTCTACTATTGATTTACAAATCAATAGAACTAAGTTCAGATTGTCGTGAATTTTGGTTCTGAAATCTCTAGTAAGAATCTGTAAATTTGTGGCAACCTTTAGGCACCGGATATTAGGTTCGTGGATCTTCTATGTGATAAAAATCAGCCACGAGGAGTGACACTACAATCATCATTAAGGAACATGTATGGCATTCCAGATTCGGTTCTCAACTAATAATTACCAGACAATAGATGATGATTGTTCTCAAGGATACCGTTAGCAACTTGTGCTGTAGTTGGTATTACATAATAATACACCAACTCTCACATCAAATGCAATATTTTTATCTACTTTTGCACTTCGTTAGTATGGCATGAGTTTATACTGGAATCCTAAATACCAAAAAAGATGATAAAACCCAAGGTTGCAATTGGAATTACCAATAGACATATGGCTCTGAGATTGAAGTACCCCTTCTCACATTTTTTTTCTTATGTTAATATCCAAAAACGAGTTATAGTTCACGTATAATAAATTCAGCTTGTTTCTCTTTACAATATTCCAGTTTTTGTAACCCTGGAGCCTTGTTTTCTGAAATGTTTTTTCACTCAAGTAGGTGACAAAGGAGCGGTTAAAACAAGTTATTACTGATGCAGGAAATGATGAGGATTCTGACTTGTACTTAGATCCGTCACCTATTGAAACTATGTCCAATTGTAAGTTTTTCGTAGTCCTACCTCTGTGACACACACGCATATATAAATCTATATTATATACTTGTACACATATATCTACACACACTCTACACAGGGGTAGGGGTATAACCGTCTACATCGCCCCCCCTAGTCCGCTACTGTGGGACATGGTATTGTTGTTGTTGTTGCAGTGTTTGAAATCATAGTGACAGCTTATGTTTTGGCAGTTTTGCAAAGAAATAATTATTTGTTTTAAATGTTGTGTATCATAATTTGCTCCATGGACTTCTTATAAAAAAAATTCACATTGTGAAAAGCTTACTTTTTCTCAATCTGCCCTGCCATTGTTCTTTTCATTTTATTTGCCTATGTGTTACAATTTCATAGTATAGGAATATATGCAAGTTGAAACTTGAAAGAAGTAAAGATGTTTGTCACTGTTGAAATCCAAGGTGCTAAGTTATATTGTTTTTTTAGAGCAACTTAATCAGAGTTTATATATGTCATTATAATGTATAATGTTACATTATACATGAAGAATCACATAGTCTAAGGTTGGGGAATTTGGGCTAATTGGTTGCTGTTGGTGATATTAGTTTTGGGTCAGTGACAAATGATCAGTCTTTGGTATATATACTTTTTTGGACCTTTCATGTGAAGATATTCCTGTTTTGCTTTGCTGCTCCCACTTCTCATGTCTGCTCCTATTTTGCATGTCTTTTAAGCTTTGGTCCATGAAGAGTGTATAATGTATTTGTTTTGGGTTAAAGTTTGGGAATCACCCTTAGGCACCTCCTGTATATTACAATCTATATCTTATAGATGTATATGGGGAGTAGATAGTGGGTGATTTTGTAGTGATATTGTTCTTGTTTTGGGTCATTTTTGTTGTTGTGTAATATGCACTTTTTAGTGCTTGTTATTTGATATATATAAATTTATTGCCGTTCCAATAAAAATAAAAAGTGTATAATGTTCTTATATCTGCAGCTTCGAGACCTGAATTTGTACCTACATGGTTTCAATATTTCAATAAAGAGTTTCTACGGAGTGTCTCCTTCTCAGATCATGAAGCCTTTGATCATCCTGTTGCATGTAAGTTTCTAGAGTGCATTCCGCCCTTTACTGCTCTATTAATCCTAAAAATAGGCAACACACACAGATACAAATGCCAATGCACACTGTTCCTCGTTCTCCCATTTATATTATATGGCTCAAAATATATATTGAATGTGCAGGCCTTTTGATTGTTTCATCAAACGATGAAGATCCTATTAACAAGTTTGTAGATCTATTTAACACGAACCAGTTACCCCCACTTTTCAATGATGGTGCAATGGATCCAAAGATTCCGAAATATTATATTTTAGTCCACGATAACCAAGATGGCTCTTCAGAGAGGTCTTTTTTACTTCTTGGATTTTAATTCTATTATGTCGTTTATGGAAATATATGTGGAATTCATAAAGCACAAAGGTCACTTGGTAATGTGTAAATACTAATTAGAATTTCTCCATGAGAAAGATGAAGGAATACTGAAAGACCAAATACACTAAAAGATGCCAAAGTATTTAATCAACACATCTCTAATACGATACAATAAATCATACAAGCATTGTTTAATGGCATAATCGAATGCTAACTTTTGCCTTCAACACTTTAATGGAACGTTGATAGTTTTATTTAGGATAAATGGATTATCATTTCACTTCTCCAAATAAATATGAATCATGATAAACGTTACTTTTGGTCTCTTATACAACTGTCTTCTTTTTCAGTTACCTCTCTATTAATACATCTCAAGGTTTCTGCTTTTATTTATTGCATGTGATTCAGGGCAACTAAGATATTGGCAGAGATGAGAAATACATTCAGGTCAAACGATTGTCGTTTACTTTGTATTAACTCCTCCCAAGATGGATCAGTTGATCATGAGCCAAATCCATGGATTCCTCATGTAAGTGCATTTTTGATGAAGCATTTTGTTTCTGTCCTCTCATAGATTTAGAGATTGTGTTTTTGTCTTGACATGGGATCATGAATGGCTTGTATTCTTTGACAGAGGTCTAAAGCTTCGCCTGGTGTGCATCTGGGTGGTTTACTTAACAATGAGGATATTGATGAGGTTCTTTCTGACAAATAAAGTCCACTTTTGTATACGGCTTATATTAATTAGTAAAAATGACCCCTTCAACTAAACTTAAATGCAACAGATAAAGAATTTTGTTCGTGATCTATCATCCAAAGATATTATTCCTTACATGGAACAAAAAGTTCGTGTTCTAAATCAGCAGGTTGTTTATGTTTTCATCAATCTTCTTTTAATTATAAGAGCAATATGTGATACTTAATTACTTATGATCATTTTTATTTTTAATCCTGTTAATTGACTTTCTTACTACAGGTCTCTGCAACCAGAAAAGGGTTTAGAAACCAAATAAAAAATTTATGGTGGAGAAAAGGAAAAGAGGAGACTCCAGATCCTCAAAGTGTTGGCCAGTATGTTATCATGCTTGTTTTACTTATAACACTAATAAGTGTGTGTTATGATTTAATTTAGTTTTTGTGATGATGTTTGAAGGTACACTTTTAACTCGATTGAATCTCAAATAAGGGTCTTGGGTGATTATGCCTTCATGTTACGAGATTATGATCTCGCTATGTCAAACTACCGCTTGCTGTCAACTGATTACAAGCTTGACAAAGCATGGAAACGATATGCTGGTGTGCAGGTAGCTATAACCCCTCTCTATCTTGCCGTTGCCCATGGTTGAATTTGCGTTTTCCAATGTTGCAACTCTATTCCTTGACATGTTCTCATTAGTATCTTTCAGAAAATTATAGTTTCAAGGGTAGTCACGTTTCTTTGAAAATATCTTTAGTGTGAAAATGACTAAAAAGGGCAAAACATTTTTAATGTGAAACAGTTTGACAATAGTAGAGGTCAGGGATTAGATATAACAAATAGCTGTAGTATCAGAAATTGATATTTTTACATTGGTAATAAAATGGTGATGTATTCATGATTTTATAAACAATTTGACAATAAAGAGGATAGAATATGCAAATCAAGTTCATACCCATATTTATGGAATATAACAAATAGCTGTAGTATCATTGAAGCCAAATATTTAAAGTTGGAATTGTAATAAAAATAGAAAATGAATCAACTGGATTATTTAAATTTAACACAAAAGTAAGTGGAGAGTAGGGTGGACCGGATAATTTGCTTGGTCAAGATGATTTTCTGTATTTCTTTTGGTTATAAGCATCAGTTTTAAGGGTTTCTATTGAATTTGTGTTTGGAAAAAGATCGAAAGAAGTCCAAGGGAAGGTTTGGGTAATGTCTTTGTGACTCTCCTAAATTTGGGAATGAAGTAATTGCAAAGGCTTTGTATTTCTAATGGTTGCTACCCCTGACCTCTACTAATTATCAGTTACTTCCTTTCCACTTTAATTTAAGAAAACAAATAATACTAATACACTACCTGTACATTCGTTTCTTTTTAACTCTCAGAACACAAAATTCAATATTCCCTTCTTTCCTCCATTTTTTATTTCATTTCTCTCCACATGTAAGACCGTTGCATACACCTTTTGCTCTTTGCCACTTTAGCTAGTCAGTCATTTTAGAAAGCTGCCTTTTAAAAACCACACAGTTACAGGTTTTTTGAAGGCTTTCAAAAGCAGGTTTTTATTGCGTATGTCCTGATTAGAGTAAACACTATGTGTTTCCCATTAGTTTGGACATTATTTAAGAAAGCTGTCTGTTAAATACCAAACAGTTACATATTTTTTGGTCTCTTTATACGATTAGTTTGCGTTTTCTTGTCTTCTCATATTAATTTGCTTTGTTGCATATCTGCTAGTTTGCCAGGCGGGTGTAATTTTGTTCCGGTGCATCTTATAACTTGTGATTGCTTGCATGATTTAATATTTCTTTTTCTTTAATTGCAGGAAATGATGGGTTTGACATACTTCATGTTGGACCAATCAAAAAAGGATGCTGAATATTGCATGGATACTGCCTTCAGCACTTATTTAGTATGTTTAACCTTTTTTTACAATGTTCTTTTGTTATTTACTGCAAGTGAGCACATGTTAATTTGTTATATGTACCTCTCCGTGTAGTAAATACAGTTTTTATTAATAAAGTGTACTCTTATTCAGCGAATTGGGACATCAGGCAAGGGAAATGCCACAAGGTGCGGTCTTTGGTGGGTTGAAATGTTGAAGGCAAGTGGTCAGTATAAAGAAGCTGCAGGTGTTTACTTTCGTATCTCTGGTGAGGTAATGATTAATTCTCGTCTGTGAATAGACATAGTATATGTGTGCTTTTCGTTAAAACTCTGTTTATGTTCAGGAACCTCTTCACTCAGCTGTGATGCTTGAGCAAGCATCTTACTGCTACCTTCTAGCTAAACCACCCATGCTACGGAAATATGGTTTTCATCTCGTTCTTTCTGGTGATCTGTATAAGAATTGCGATCAGGTACTGTCAGTGACGACACAGTTTTGATTTAATAAAACTAAACCAATGATCCCAAGTCCCAACTTTACATGGTAAAGAAACTAGGTAAAAGAAATAACTAAATAGGCTAAAAAGATAAATATTTTTAGGGTGGTCCCGTTAGAGTTTTGAATGCGAGACTTTTTTAATTTGAGAATTAAGAGTAAATCCTTTATTTTGTTTTATATCACAAAGCTATTCTAATTGGTAGAAATCGTGTGCACCTTGATACAATATATCCAGCTGAATTACATGTTTGAGTTGATGAGTAGTTTGCTTTATATTAAAAGGGGACACCTAAAGTGAACAAAATGAACATTCTATGTTTGCATGCTTTTCAAAGTCTGACAAGTTCCATCTTTTTATATCAGATAAAACATGCAATTCGTGCATACAGAAACGCCCTTTCTGTATTTAAAGGAACAACATGGAGCCGCATTCGCGATCATGTGCATTTCCAAATTGGAAAGTAAGTTATAAGCAGTCTATGAAGATGTATATTGGAGTTAAATATAATGATATGTCAGGCAACACATTATAAATACATTATTCCTATATAGGTGGTACGCTAATCTTGGACGGTTTGACGTGGCCATGAAACATATGTTGGAAATTCTGGCTTGTAGCCATCAATCAAAGACTATGCAAGAATTATTTATAAAGGACTTTTTCCAAATTCTGCAGGTGAACACTGTTGTCGGATTGATTCTTTCATACTATGTTCATATTATAACTTTGTCGCTATAAACAGTTTATCCGAAGTTTATTTTTTTTGTGTGTTCCCCTGTTGGTTAATGTAGAAAACAGGCAAAACATACAAAATTTCCCGACTTCAGTTGCCAATTGTCAATATCTCTTCCCTCAGTATTGTTTCTGAAGATCATCGAACATATGGATCAGCTGCTGCTGTAAGTAGATTAATCTCTCTAATTCTTTCACACAATGGAATTACCATTCATAATAATGTTATCATTTCACATATTTCATTTACTTGTTTGGGGACTGGTCTCTCTTAATCAGCTGGGTGAATGTCTTACAAAACTTATATAACTAACTATGGTACATAGCGACTGATTGACGTTTGCGATCTTCATACTTTTTTAAACGACCGTTGTAAATGCAAAATCCTCAGAAATGCTATACTTGAAAACTTTAGTGATGGCCTCTTTAACCATCATATTTGTCACTTGGTTGATTTTCCAAATAAAAATGGTAATAGGCACCACATTTGATTGAAGATGCTTTGTAAATTGTCCCTTCTTATATGGTATTATCCAAGTACTTTGAAACATTGTGAAAGATTTATAATGTTAACAAACAACATAATGAACGTTATGTTGAGCAATAAATTGATAAAGGGTTAAAGATTGAAGCATAATCATTCAAAATAATAAGTATTTGAAATGAAATTATGCTAGAAATTTCTTACAATTCATAGCTTGCATGATTATATAAAGACATTTTTATTTACAAGCTCTTTATTCGACTATTAGTGATCACCATTGAACTTTTAAGTTTTCGATGGTTTTATCTTAATTGATCTTGATATTGCTTATCAGGGTGGTAGCCAGAATCGTTTAAGGATATATATATGTATATATATTTAAACTAAATTGAATTTTGTTGTCCTCATGTTTATTTCCGAATGCAACAGAAACTTATTTAGACTGAGATTGTTAAAAATGAAACTTCTGGATGAAATCCAAAATTTTGGGAATAACGGCAGGGACAAAACTTGTAATGCACTCTTGAAGTAAAGTTGGCGTTTTACTTTGGCTATGAGCTGATTTTGTTTCTTTTGCTGTGCTTCATGCCAGGTCAGTGTTAAAGAAAGTGTTTGGCAGTCTTTGGAAGAAGAGATGGTTCCCTCATTGACTAATGCCAAGACTAATTGGTTGGATTTACAGTCAAAGCTTCTACCAGCGAAACTTAAACAATCAAACGTCTGTGTGGCAGGAGGTATGGAGGTGATGGTACTTAAAAAAATTATAATATGGCTGCAAGACTCTTGTAAATATAATAGATATCATTCATTCAAAACATATTGAAAGAAGCCGCTGGTAATATTGTTTAAACTAAGTTAAAGTTGTCCATTCATCAGGTCAGCTGAAATTGTCACAATTCCTTTTAATCTCCCCAATTTTTTAAGATGTTTTCAAATTCTGATTTACAGAGATTGTTTCTTAATCCCTCCTTCCCAAGATTATTGTCCACTTCTAAACAAAGAAAGGTATAGTTGTTCAAGTATCCCATACCCGTACTAAAGTACTACGGAGTATTACAAAACTCAAAGAAAACATTAGTAATTGGTCAAAGGGTAAAATGTCATTGCACCAAAAATTAAAGCTGTAATATTTTCTAGTTGTCTTGAACTGTGTGTTTTTGTCTAGTAGACATTTATTTTTGGACGGACTAGAAAATCGTTATCTATATGTATTCTAACATCTATGATTCTTTAACTTGCAGAAGCACTTAAGGTGGAAATTGCTTTTAAAAACCCTCTCCAGCTTTCTATTCCCATATCTAATGTTACCCTAATGTGCGAGTATTCAGCAAATGAAACACTACTTGGTATGCTTTAATTCGTTAGAATTTTTGCAACAATACTTCATTTACCTTGTTTATGCTTTCTGTAGATACGTCTTTCTCTCTACTCGGCTTAAAATTATTCTTAGTACATGTGGATTTAACTTACATACTGTTCAAATAGGTTGAAGTAGGGAACAAGTAAGATGGGTTAAAAGTCACACATAATCTATTTTCAAAGCATACAACCTCCTACATCAAGTTATTCAGAGGTTAAATTGTTATTGCAATTATAATTATTGCAACATTAACACGTTTATAATATAAAAAAATAAATTTGGACAAAAAAATGTTTTCTGGTCAACTGAGTCCGGCCTGGCCTATTTCTATCAGTCTTATAAAAAATGACCCATTTGAAACGACCTGTTTTGACCTGTTACCCAACCGACCCGTCATTTTTCCAACTTTAAGAAACACTGTTCCAAATTTGATAATTATTTCTTTGATCAGACGCAGACAGCTCATCTTCTGTAAGTCAAGGTGCCGAAGATGGGTATATAGCAACAGAAAGGTATACTCATTTGTTGCTTTTCATGTTTTCCTAGGGATTATATGTTGTTGTACTCACTGCTTCATACGTCCATTCCTAATATATAGCTGTTACTTTCTTGCTGATCATCTTTTGTTTTTTCTTGTGTGTTTAATTGCAGGGAGCCGAGCTCAGACACCTCTCTTTTTACACTATCTGAGGTTGACATGACTTTGGCAGGTGGTGAAACAACAGTGGTGAGTTGACAGTTTTGCAATATTCTCAGTTACATATTATGCATGCAACTATATTTGACAGTTGTACAACCGTATTTGCTTGATCATTGGGTCATGCTAATTTTCCTTCTTTTTCGATTTCAGGCTCATCTAACTGTTATTCCTAGAAAAGAAGGCAGACTAAGAGTAACTGGTGTAAGTTGGAAACTTTCTGATTCAATGGTTGGCTTTTACACCTTTGAGCCAGAATTGATTAAGAAAAGAATTTCTAAACAAAAAAGGAAAGCTAATCAGAGCACCAGTAAACTCGAGTTTTTGGTTATCAAGGTTCGCACAACTTCCTATCCTTCTCATGTTTCTACGTTCCTGCTTCAAGGTGGCTTTTGGTGGCAATTTGGACCAATAAACTTCTGAAGATTTTGGGTTGCGTTTTGTCTCGAACAAGTCAAATGGGCCAAAAGGAATAATTTAAGCTAGAATGTACAGGTCAAATGGGTGTAAAGTCGCCATTGCGTATTTTCAATGCATAAACCCCCTAAAAACGTTTTATTAAAAAAATTAGATCATAAATTACAACAATATAATATTTCTATTTAATGTATTCGTTTTCCTAAAAGATGGATAAAATGGTGCTCACATGTCAACACAAGATGGCCCAACTTGTATTAAAATTCATGTAATTCTACCTATTACTTCATTACCTACCTTGACGGTTTTGCCACCCCAAAGTTTTGCCTTGTTTTATTTGTGGCAACTTATCTCCGCATGTACTTTTTTTATTTATCTATTACGCCATTCTCTTTCAGAGCCTACCCAGACTTGAGGGTGTTGTTAATAACCTGCCCAGTACAGTTTATGCTGGTAATTTACAACGTCTATCACTAGAACTGAGGAACTCATCGGAAATTCCTGTAAAGGTATGCCTTACAAATAGCAACTAATTTTACCTGGTTTACATGAAAATCTTATGAACATCTACATGTAATGTTTAATGTGAACGATTTGACGTGACGTATTTAATTTTCTTTCTACTAATTTGACGCTCTCTATTCTCAATAAAAGAGTACAAACTATGACATCATCATTTTCCAATTGATGAGGTGTCAACCATTTATAATGTAGCAATAACCCTCTCATAGTTAAATTGCCCCCTCTTTTAATTTCAGTTCACTCTTTAGTTACAACCATTTTTCAATGTAATTCCATATATTAGATATTTTTGTAGAAAAATAATATTAACAAAACCTAATTGCAGTTAACCTTTTTACATGATTTATTCATAATTTCTTTAGTAAAGTATTTCTAATTTGTACTTTGTTTGCCCATGTACATGGGTGCTTTAGGCTAGCAAAACAATGAAGATGAGCCGCCCATCTAACATCTAAGAAATATATGTTTCCAATAACATTTCATTATGTTGAATCCAATGATTATGCTCTTTACTCTTCAGCTTAGCTAGTCTTAAATGGTTTATGTATCTGATTTGCAGAATTTAAAGATGAAGATCAGTCACCCTAGATATCTAAACATAGGAAATCCAGAAGTATTGGATGTGAATTTTCCTGCGTGCTTGGAAAAGAAAAGTTCCTCTGTACATAAAGATAGAGATCTTGACACCACTAAACAATCAGAAACTGTATTCCATTTCCCTGAGGTCAGTGAGGTCCAGTTATATCATTGGTTAGCAACTATTTCAATGGAAACCGCTAATCTAGTTCACCTCTGTTTTTCAGGGTACAGTAATTCATAAGGACACTCCCTTCTCTTTGCCTCTTTGGTTTAGGGCGGCTACTCCTGGAAACGTGTCTTTGTATCTCACAGTGTATTATGAGATTGAAGACAAATTAACTGTTATGCGATATCGCACTTTGCGTATGCATCATATGTTAGAGGTATAAAGAATTTTGATTTAGTTTCTTGTGTTACATATGTGCGTACAAAAATCATCAATGGTACAACTCATATTTAAACCTTAGAGCTGGCAAATGGGCGGGTTGGATGAGTTGCGTAACTGATCAAAACGTGTAACCTTTTGGTACGGTTGTAACATTCAAAATTTGCGTAAAAAACTATTGTGTCAGATATGATTACGAAAGTTCTAAGTATTTATTTTTGTGAAGAATATTACAAAAAGTTTACCATTCTCAGTACTTTGATATTTTGAGAGGTTTAAAAATACACTTTCTTTAGGCTGATTAGTATTAGTTTTTCAGTTTGGTGTATCATGTATGTCATATCTCATGTACTCATATCTGACAGGTTTTACCATCTCTGGACGTGTCATTCAACATCAGTCCTTGTCCCACAAGGTTGCAAGAGTATATTGTGCGGATGGATGTTATTAACAGAACAAGTTTAAGAAGTATTAAGCTTCATCAGTTGTCATCTGTTGGGGATGGATGGCAAATCTCTTTGATTGAATCCATGAAAGGCATATTTCCTTCAGGAAACTTGGTAGCTGGTCAGGCACTCTCTTGCTTTCTTAAGCTTAAGGTGTGTACTAGAAGCGATGCATCGGTTATATTCTCTCATTGCATATGTTCATTTTTTGCCCATACTGGGAAGTTCATCAAAATAGCCATGTTACAAATGAGTGTACATTTGTAACCAATATGTCATCAAAATTTGTGGTTTGACCAGAATTTCCATCACTTCAGAAAGTTTTTTTTCGACGACTAAACTTTTTTGTTTTTTGGAACTCTTTTCCCTTTCAACTCTAAAAGATAAAAAAAGTCAAAATCTGCAACTTAAAAAAGGTTTTGAAAAAGCCTATTGCACACACACACACACACACACGCAAAAAGTAGTTTTTTTTGCGTAACTTTTTTTCTTCCAAAATACCCAAAACAAGCACTTAGAAAAAAATTAAAAAAAAAAAAAAATAAAAAAAGAAGAAAAGGAAAATCAGTTCTGCCAATATTTAAAAAAAAAAAAAAAAAAAAAAAAAAAAATTCCTTCAAACTTTTTGTTAAACAGCCATGTGTAGTTGCGTATAGCTATTCGATGAATGTCGTCCCTATTTTACCTGCATCACCCATAATGGCAAGTGGTTGTTTTCTTAGATGTCTGCAAGTATACTTTTTTTGTTCTTCCTATATTAGCTAATCAACACAATATTTATTACTCTTCATGGCCAAAATACGTGTATATATGTCTTAACTTCCATACCTCTTATTGCTCATTACTGATTGTCTACTGGTTACAGAGTGTAAAGACTGCAGAAACTGCTACGGCAGAGACCTCAATTTCCAAAGGTGATGGAATAGATGTTCAATTAGTTCATGGCAGCAGTGAAGCCATTTTTGATACCCAACGCCCACCTCTAGTCAATTTCCATCACTATGAACGAGTGCATCAGAAAACATCACCTCAGGTTGAATAGATTTACAGCATTTATTTTTTACAATAGTACGGTTATATAGTAAAGTTATTTATCCTGATTATTATTATCTGACTGAAATACTTATACACGACTGTCTCAGGAAAATCAAAGCACAGTCGACTTTATGTTGATCTCACAGATGGAGGAAATAGTAAACGAGTCTTCTGAGCTCCCTAGGACCCCGCAGATCTTTTCACATCATGTCTGTCATTGCAGGCAAGGCCACTTGAATCACCAAATGTTGTTATATTTCTTATGTCCTATATGGTTTAACTTAGAGGTGGCAAAATAGTCGGGTTGAAATGGGTCATTTTTTGCGAAGGTCCCCTGGCCAGGATTGGTTGGCATGACCCACAAACAATATTTGCCTATTTTTATATTTAATAATAACATGATTACCACGGGAAGGGATCCGGTGAGAAAAAAAAACTAAAATGAGGAGAATAAGAAGGATTTCTAGCCACGCATTTCAAATAAGAGAGAATTTTTATGGGAGATGCATCTATTTTTGTTGGTGCATCTGAAATGTGTGGTTGTGGTTTCTTCTCACCCTTCTCATTTGATCCTAACTCTGATTACAACAACTATAATAATTACATGTAAACCGTCGTCTATGGTTATTGAAATTCTGGTAATCGTCCCTCGTCAATTCTATTTGCATATATGGTTTTTAATTGCCTTGCTTGCCTTCACTTTTGGTCCATCAAGTATATATTAATCATTTTTTCCGTCAAGTTTGTAGTTAGTTTTGCTTTTGGTCCCTAAAGGGAAAGGAAAAAGAGAGCAAAAGTGAAAGCAAACTCGCTTATAGGGATTTATGTAATATGATGGATGAGGGACTATTTTTGTAATATTTGCAAATTTACAGGGTCGAATTCGCTAATTTACTTTCAATATTTAAGTGGTTGAATAAAATAGACAAACAGTTTACAAGGTGTTTTGCATTACGAATAGTTTTTGGATGCTTCCCGTCCGTTTGTCCCTTTCCCTTTAGACCTGTTTAGGATAAAGCCCCTGACACCTCTATTTCAAAATTTATTCAACAATATTAACATTTTTATTAATTCTAAATATCCTATTTTGCAGTGTTACAACCAAAAGACCAGTATGGTGGTTACTCGACGGCCCACGGATCATTCACTTCAACTTTTCAAATTCCTTCTGTGAAACGAAACTCAAGATGACTCTTCACAACTCATCAAATTATACTGCTTCTGTTCGTATTAGTACATTTGATTCCCTACCCGGTAGTTCCCCATCAGGTAACAAAGTTGGTTGGCATGATATGTCCAGTCAACCTATTGACGATAAAGTGCCTGCAACCGACGTAACCGGGACCAGTACTGGGAAAGCTGTCTCACTTGAATCGGTTCCTCCTTTCATTTGGTCTGGGTCAAGTACCACTCGGGTTAAACTTGAACCCAATTCTACAACTGAAGTTTTTCTATTGGTGACGACTTTTGCTCCTGGAACTTATGATCTTTCTAACTACACGGTAAGTTGGAATCTTCAAGATTCCAATGATGCCCAGGAAAAAGAAGGAACATGCCAAGGTCATCCGTTTTACTTGACCATATTGCGGCAGGAATGAGGTTTTTAGGGTAGTGAATTTTTGGGGGTTTGTTTTGTTCCCAGATTGGGATGTCGTGTACTAATTTACTTGTATAATTTGTTGTTCCAAATGTGTTTATAGAGCAAAATAGAAAGAAAAAGGTTGATTGAAAATGGAGGAATTACATGATATTTATTTTTGTTTACAAGTCAATAAGAACAGTGTAATGGTTTTGTTTTGCAGTTTGAACTTTTAGGGGATTTACTTGGTTTTGATAATATTTAGCAGAAGGCCACTTTGGTGTTTAACCTTTCCAATTTGTATGCTAGTGACACAGTATTGTGATTTGAAAGACAATTTTTTGGATGTTTTGTGTTTGGTTTTTACTCCCAAGATATGGTTTCTATTTAGCCACTTGTTTGCACAAACATATTTTATAGCAAATATGTTCATGAATTTTTGTACTTCATCTAGAAGTTGATCAATGGCACGATCTGCGACTTCTTATTTTAGTATTATCTTGTGTTGCAAAACGTTGTTAAGTTTGTTGGTTTGCGAGAGAAGATTGTTGATAGATCGCTATTAACTAATTTCATGCATGCCTAACTTTGGGGAGAAACATAAGCCACAGACAGTGGTTTACTACAGTAGTATAATATTTGTTTTTTGCAGCATAACATCAAGTAGGGGTTTGGGTGTAGTGGTTACCACTTGTTCCCTTCTTCTCGGAAAGACGTGAGGTCGAACCACAACACTTCGCTTACTTTTTTAAAATTATCATAGATGCATAATAAAAAAGTTGTAGTTCTTTTTAATACCATTCAACTTTTATAAAATCTATTTTCCCATTATAATTTATTTAAAAAACAAAAAGTTACTCTTTTTATTTTTTTAACAAAATACCACTCAACTTATACTCAACTTATATACCACCTAATTTTATTTTGAACAAAGTACCACTCAAGTTATGTCGAACCTAACACTCATATATATATATATATATATATATATATTTTTTATCTAAAACATGAACATTGTTAGCTATCATATACGAGCGATTACCAACTCAGATGAATTAAATTAAACAAAGCTAATATAATAAAGCTAATTACATAAAAATGTACACTCTACTTCTGGTCAATTTGAATATTAGGTATCAAACTTTTTTTTTTTCTTCTTAATTTAACGTACCGAAGTTATTTTTATGTGCAATGTAAGGTTTTTTTTTAGGGTTTCTCTACTTTTCGAAAAAGTTTTCCGTCATTGCTTTCGCTGAAATGATTATTATTATTTTTTTTATTTATTATTATTTTTTTTTTGAAAGGCAACAATATATAAACCCCAAGACAAAAGAATACAATACGAGGCGTCCCTTCTCAATTAAACAAGATAAATTAAAGAGGAAGGGACCCAAAAAACAAAGAACAATACACCCATATATCATTTCGGCTAAAATGATTAATTAATGTGATGCATCATATTATTGAGCATTTAAAAGTCATTTCGGCTAAAATAACCTATTTCGAAAAGTCAAAAACCCTAACATTACAGGTAAAATTATGTTTGATACCTTACATTGATAAAAAAAAAGAGTTGAGTACCTTAATTAAATCGATCTAAAGTATAGTACAATTTTATGTGATTTGCCCAATAATAAATAGGAATAAAAGTGTGTAGCGTTGAATGATAAATCCCATTTTTGTTTCTATTATTTTATTATTTTTTACCTTTTTTTTTCTTTAAATTCAAGTGTTTATATTTTTACTAGTTATAAGTCTCATGTCCGCACGATATTAGACATCAATCAAATTTATTCTAAAATTTTAGTTTAGTATATGTGCATATAAGAATTTAACAATGTTTGATATTTGTAATAGTGATATTACATGCACGAGCTTCAGACTATAAGTACAACTAATAATTATATTTTAACTAAATATGTTAGGTGTGTACTTATAAATCATGCTTTCATTTTAATACTTATAATCCGTGTATCCACATATTTTTGGTAGTAGAATTAAATTATTTATCACTGTCCGTATTCTAGTTTTTAACACGTGTTCGCACGACCCCACAAGTTATTAAACGCGAAGTAGGTTTGGAGAATGACTATAACTAATAATAATATCTCAACTATATTTGTTCGAATTTCAAAAATTTAATTTGATATTTTAACGTAATTTAAAGTCAATGAATATAAATTTTTATGCATGTTATATATACTCAATAACATATAGGCGTACGTTGATGGTGTTTTAAGTATTACGATCAATTTCACAATAACAATAATAACAATAATAATAATAATAATAATAATAATAATAATATTGATGTATGTGTTGATTTGACTGGGTCATCACCCTTGACGCAAACTGGTATGGTTGATTTTGTGCCGGGTCGTGTGGTGATTGAGGCTTCATAATGTAAACGCGTCAAGTATGAGGCTAAGTGCGCGAATATTGGATATGGGTTCCTCCCTTTATCTTTCTCTTCTTTTGGGGAACTTGAGAATGACAGTGCTAATAACAATCCAACGCCTAATGTAGCACTACCACCGCCGGCTACTGGATAGGACTATCATTGATCACCACGACATTTGATAACTGTATTGCAAGTGGTAATTTAGCCTTGAGAGCTAGTGGGCGATTATTTCCTGATTATTGTAATTGTTCATGTTGATATGAGTTTCTTACATAAACTTTTAGGAATGCCAATACAGATTGCATCCCAAGAGAGTAGAAAGAACTGTGTGCAACTTGTTTGTATAGTCACTATGTCAATCTGCTTCTCCTGAGATGTTTAGTATTCAGTTTTAAGACGTTCTCTATGTTTATTACAGGTCATGTCAATCAGTCTGTTATAAATAGCTTTATTTGTTAATCTTGTGTATGTGTGTGTGATCGTTGCTTTATAATTCGGAAGAGAGGAAAGCAAAAGGCCAGGGATTGGACTAGTGGAATGAAAGTGAATCGCCTTCGCTTATCTCGTTTTTAAGGTCAGTTCTTGTATGATGCCGACGAAGGTCTCATGTTCACGACAGCGAAACCGTCTCCTCTCCTAAGCTTCAGAACCCCCGCAATGTTTCCGACTTTCACTTACCTTTAGAGCTTCCCGGGCTCTAGGCTCCACAACCTGCACTCTTCCATCTTCAGCTGGAATGTGTGTGTGATCGTTGCTTTGGCAATCATATGCCATTGTTATAGAAAGAAACAGGTCCCTTATAATGACATTGACTTTAGTAGCCTGGTTTAGTTTATTGAATGCACATCAGCAAATTTGAATGTGGTGACCGTACATGACGGGTTGAGAGATGATCACAAGGTTTATATTTGGCATCCTTATCGACTACTATGTGTGTCGGACCCTTATTTGATTCATGATTATATATGCCTAACATCACTTGACCTTATTATGGATTTACTTGGTCAGTATGGACCAACATGGTACAGGAAGATAAGAAGAGTAGTGCATTGTGAAATAGGGGTTGGGAATCTGAATCAAGTTGACTTGACTTAATCCATCATGGGTGTGTTAGGAATCATGCCACCAAACATGTTAAAAATAAGCCATAGGTACTCTTTAAACCTTGTTTACATTTGAAAAATATGATAGATAAAGAAACACCATATTGCACCATACCTAATGTTGGTGCAAACCGGGCCTAGTGCCAACCAAATGACTCAGCTTGTGGACGAAATCTACCCTCCAATTCGGACGTCACGATCAGATCACCACCAATAAGAAACAATGCGTAATACCTAATGGACCATCATGTTATGCGAAGGCCTATACCCAAAGGTAATACCCAAAAGATATGCCTAGAAATAGGCCATTCTCTTGTGTCTCACTGGTGACCAATACTGTCTCAAAGAAGAGTTCTGACAGAGAATGCATGTGCGGCTTACGCCGCAGGTGTTCTAATCGATTTCCTTGTGATGTACAAGTGAGTACAACAACATACTCCCATGCTGACGATGACAAAAATGGCTGCATCTATTGATAAAACTTGCTCAACGGGTATTATTGCAACATTGACAACATTTTACAAAAAAATCATTTTTTTTAGAACGACAATTTTTTTTTCACACCTATACCACCTATCTCACAAATGCCTCCAGCGAGGCTTGAACCCACAACCTTTAAGTTGGTGGGCAACTCACATACCATTAGACCAAAGGCCTTGGGTACCAAAAATGCATTACATGTATACAATTTGGCAACTACATTATCCTTAACCTCAAGTGTGGCAACTTGCTTGGTGCTTAACATGTTTGTGTTGCTATAAAGTATAAACAAACCACTTATAATTAATTGATGATGAAACAACTAGCTTTAGGGTTGCTTATTCAAACTAATTCAGATTCTGGTTATTCTACATATGAAGAGTTTATGTAAACATTATTTGTCAAACACTAACAAATGATTATAATTGCTGCCCTTTTAATACAACATATAAGCAAATAGATAACCTTTTGATTTACAAATGGACTTGGAAATATGTATAAAAGAGCCTATCACTCTCATTGGGTTTAGTTATCTCATTTTCATATCTCATACCCATGCTTATTTTATGTACATACACTTATTGTACTGTATCCTGAAGAAGCTATTATGAGTGTAATCAAGTCGAGATTATTAGCCGAGACTATTACTTATTATTTAGCCCATATGTTCTTATGTGTATTGTCCTGAGTCCAGCCCATTAAGGGTATTCATTATTCCATTAAGGGTATTCATTATTAACTATACATACTATAGATGAAGAAATAGGGCTTTGTGCCATAATAAAAAAATGCATACAATACATACTATAGAGGGGGATTTTGGTTTCTGGGCCTCAATAAAAAATGGGTAGATCAATTAAATATTTGTAACCTCTGGATAAAAAATTGCTGCACGAATTAAATATTTGGAACTGAACAGGAAGAAACATTATTTTATGAGTTACATGTGTCCTTTGTAGCTACTTTAGGATAAGGAACTATTTTTTTATTCAAATATTAATAATAAAAAAAATTACAAAACACACCCTAAACTTTTTTATATTTACTGCTTTTTTATATAACAAACTTTATTTGCCAAATATTTAATATATACCTACCGGTTTCTTGAATAAAAAAAATACTGACAAAAGGTCTCTCGATAACGAACAAAACAAGCCCAATATTAATATACTTTTGATATACATACGGTTTTATAAAAAATGTTAAAATATATATAGCTTCACGCAACATTTATTCTAAACAAATGCAGCACGTGTAGGCAAAATACGACACGATCTTACAACGAGAAGCCCCCTCCAAACGTCATTCGTAAATAATTATCGCAAAAATTTCTCAAAAATTCCCGCTGCAACGCAGCGGGCGCCTTCCCACTTGTTTCATGCTATACACGGTTTTGTATTGTATTTCATATTCCATTGTATTTATATTGAACGATCGAGAATAATGAGATCATAGGAATTTCTTGATTTTCGATCCAGTTTGAAAATTCGAAGGCCTCCCGCTTAAACTACGGGGGTGGATTAAGTGCAGTTTGACTTTTTGAATGAAAATTGACCTTAAATATTTTTGTTTGTATTATATAATATTTGATGTAAAATATATAAATGAATAGTGTTTCAAATGTATTTTCATTTGGTATAATTTTCATCAAGTGATATATAATACAAAAAAAAAAGAAAAAAAAAGAAAAGAAATTAAAGTCAAAATTCGATTCAAAAAGTCAAACTGGACTTATATTTTGGGACGGAGGTAGTACTTATTATTTAGCCCATAAGTTCTTATGTGTATTGTCTTGAGTCAGCCCATTAAGGGTATTCATGCTATACACGGTTTTGTATTGTATTTATATTGAACGATTGAGAAAAATGAGATTATGGGAATTATCAAATCTAATAGAGATAAGTCGAGCACTGTCAAGCTCGAAACTCGACTCGAGCTCGAATATAAGTATCAACTTTCATGCTCAAGCTTGAGCTCAGTGATTTCCTCAATACTCTCGATTTCAGATCGGCTCGACTTTATTATTGGTACTAGAATATCTACCTTTATATCAATTTTTACAAACACATTTGTCAAATGAATAAGGTAAGATGGTATTTTCTTACAATTGTACTAATATTGTTTTTAAGGTGTTGGTTAACTATGTCATTTAATAGCGTTTTCTTTTAGCATTTACCATAATGTGTAGAGTAAATTACACCGTTAGTCCCTGTGGTTTACCCGGATTTCATGTTTAGTTTTCGTTACAGAGAATTACTGCACAGTTCCCCAACGTTTGCACGGCCGTTGGTCCAAAAAACTAAAGCTCGTTAAATAGTGTCGTTATCTCCTACACGTGAGTTGCACACGAGGGTAATGTTGTCACTTTGTTTTTACCCTCTTCTATCTCCAATTTTGTACTTGACTTTTAAGTTTTTCTTTTATATAAATTAAAAATTATCTTAAATTTTCTTATGGTGTGTTTGGTAGATAGGTATGGGAATTGGGGTATGTGTATGATAGTGATAGTGCGTGTTTGGTATATGGATATGGGTTTCAAAAGTAAAAATCATACCCTTGAAAACGGGTATCCATTAAACCCACCATATTGCTTGGGTTTAGCAAATCCATTCCTTTTTTCTTTTTTCCTTTTCATCCTTTTTAATAGGTTATTACCTTCTTGTAATAAAATATATATTTCATTTCGTTAACATTTTTCCTTTATATATAATAAAACATCGGATATGTATACACACAATTTTTCTCTTTTTTTCCTCTACGTGTGACATTTTTTTTTGTTCATATTACAATGACGTGATACACTGATACATATGAGTTAGATGTTTTTTGTTGCACCATATGTACCACTGATTCTAAAGAAGCTTGTATTTTTTTTCTTTTCATAAAGAATATTTATTGTAATTCAACAATTATTTTTAGAGTTTAAACACATATAAAAGTATTTGTTGTATGAAATATAAAAAAAACTTTTATTACTTATAGTCTTATTAATATCAAAGTAAAAATTGAATTTTACATATTAAGAAAACAAAAGAAAAAATAAGTTTAAACTTGATATCCGAACCCAAACTACTAACACAAACCAAACAATAGTTTTCAGATAATCATACCCATTCCCATTCCCTCAAACTATCAAGCCTATACCCATAGTGACTCCTAGCTACAAACAATCAAATACAAATTTAACAACAATCAGATACTATAATTCGTTAAAGAGTTAATTGCATTTTTGGTCCTTGTGGTATGGTCAAATTGCAGATTTGGTCCCTAAAACTTTGAAAGTGCACTGAACGTCCCTATTTTGAAGTTTTCGTTGCATGTTTGTGTTAGGTCACCATATTAGTAAACACAAGTATTCAAATGAAAGAAATGAGATGAGAAATAGACTTGGTTGATTAATATCAATATGAAAGATGAAAGAACAATAGTTTGTTTAAGATATGAAATTAACCAACAAAATGAAAGAGATACATAGGGTCCTATTTATAGGAGGAGGATAGGGCAACACTCCCTTCCTTCCCTATGTGCTATGTCGTGGGCTTTCAAGGCCCATTGGACACTTATTGGACT
>LBNU01014794.1:20666-41491 GCA_014162995.1 Artemisia annua
ATATCACTCAACTTTATGTTGACTTTAGCATGTTTATCTCAGGTAACTGAACAAGATGGATCTGGATAGCGCGGAGTGGGCAATAGAATGGCATGGACTATAATAAACTACTTACTTTCTTTCAGAATAAAAACATGTTCTTAAACTTATAAACATGTCTTGTATTTCAGATAAATGGTATTTTAAATAAATTAAACTTTTATATATCATTTTGTGTCGTTTATTATAATTGTGACAAAGATCCTTGAAGTAATACCCCGAAAGTCTTCCGCTGTCATTGATAAGTCTTCCGCTGTTATTGACAACTTTTGGGGGGTGTTACAGGTATCAACAATATCATTCCAACTTTTGCCATGATTCGATACTAGTACTAGTTGCTTAATTATTACCCAAACTTGAGCTAGAATGACATTCAAAAAACAAATGAGCATGTGAGTTCAGTTCTAAGCCACAAAAGCACATCTAATAGCCGTCAAAGTCGTGCCATTCTTCTAACCATTGATTCTAATTTCCGCTCTTTAAACTGGAATTATGCAGTCTATTTAGAAGTCGTGAAGAAATCGATGGGACTCCTATATATTTGATAGGAAAAGTACCTTCATCAAAAGGCATAACAGAAAGAATATGCGTATTAGTCGCAAGATCTACATTTACAAAAAAAAAAAATAAAAAAAAAAATAAAAAAAAATAAAAAAGTAAAAAACACGGTACTCTTAGGAAGGGTTGGAACTAAACTTGAAAATCGTTTGAAATCCTCCAATGTGTCAAAAACGACTAACCGATTCTAAATCAGCAGTAACCTAACGTGTAGAATGAGGTGTTTAATTTGTATTTTTTTACTGATCATCGGAGTATTAACTTACTGGATTTAGGTTAGTGATTGCTAGTTAATGATGCTTTGATTATATGTAGAGTTTTTACTTACCAACCATGGTATCTTACCATTTATGGTATCACAAAGCCTTTGAAAAAGTTAAAAATTTATAGCGTAAACATAAGTTTGTAATTAAATAGTGACATGACTATAATCAATGTAATTTTTAACGTTAGTGAATTGTTAATCACGTGTTAGTATGTTGAACTGCAAACCTTACCCTAGTTATGTTATGAATATTATAGTCGTCAATTTTATTTATTATTAATTTTGGCAAAGTAAATTTGATTTATTATTAATTTATTATTAAAGTAAACAAATAAGTTACTCAAAAGCATCTTGATTTCCAGGAATCTTCCAAGCTAATATAACAAGGGTCAAGCTTAATTCATGGACAGTGTTTAATATAGGTATTAGAAAATATAGATGGTTGATTTGTGGTTTCCTTCGCAAACAGTCCACCTCGGTTTCACGATTCTTCAATTGACCAGCTTTCAGTAGACCATTAGTGTCCTTAGAACACCTGATGACTGTAGTAAACCTGATATGAGATGTGCATTGAATCGCTTATTGTAGTGAAAGGTCACTTTAACTTATGTGCTACAAACTTATGTTGCTTATAAAAATTGATCAAGATATTGCCCTAAATCGTTCCTTTTGTCTATTATGAAATGTACACTTTTGACAGAGAAAACTTTTATTGGTAAAGACTATTTGGCATGTTTATCTCAGGAAGGCTTGAACAAGATGGATCTGGATATCCGGAGTGGCAATAGAATGGGCATGGACTATAATTAAACTAGCTTACTTTCTTTTCAGAATAAAGAACATGTTCTTAAACCCTGTATAAATCATGTCTTGTATTTCAGATAAATGGGTATTTTAAATAAATTAAATTTTTATATATCATTTTTGTCGTTGTATCTAATAATGTGACAAAAGATCCTTGAAGTAATACCCCCCGAAAGCTTCCGCTGTCATTGATAAGTCTTCGCTGTTATTGACAACTTTTGGGGGGTGTTTACAGGTATGACAATATATTCCAACTTTTTGCCATGATTCGATCTATACTAATGCTTAATTATACCCAAACTTGAGCAGAATGACATTCAAAAAACAATGGAGCATTGAGTTCAGTTCCTAAGCAGCACAAAGCACATCTAATAAGCACGTCCAAAGTCTGTGCCATTTCTTCTAACCATTGATTCCTAATTTCCGCTCTTTAAACTGGAATTAATGCAGTTCTATTTTAGAGTCGTGAAGAAATCGATGGGACTCCTATGATATGTGATAGAACAAGTACCTTCAATCAAAAGGGCATAACAGAAAGAAGAATATGGCGTATTAGTCGCAAGATCCTACATTTACAAAAAAAAAAAAAAAAAAAAAAAAAAAAAAAAAAAAAAAAACGTACTCTTAGGAAGGGTTGAACTAAACTTGATATCTTCTTAATCCCCAATGTGTCAAAAANATAAGATAAGAATGAGAGACTAATATGTGTATTTGTGTTTCTCTGCTTTGATCTTTGTCATCTATTTGTGATGCCTCATTGTGTGAGTAGAATACTTTGGTACAAAGATGCGGAGCAGATAATATAGTAACTTGCTGGGCCGTCTTTATATATAATATTCTTTCTCGAAATACCTCATTATGTATTTTCGTCCAAGACCTTTAAAAATTTCAAAAATTCAGGGATAGCCATAGTAACTTGCAGTTTTTCAGTATATAACTCAGATACAAAGCAGCGTACTGGGCTACTAGTTTTGCTTCTTTCTTTTTTCATGAGCAACATTAGAAATATTTAGAAACAAACTTGATCATAATATTTATATTTACTAGATTTGACATATAAATTATCAAATTAAACAACTCAAATAATAACATTAGAAACAAACTTGATCATAGTTTCAAACCCGAATAAATATAGTAGAAATAACATTAATAGTTGTACTTTTGTCTGAGCCCTGTGCACGAGCACTAAAACTGTACTATTAAAAAAGAAATATAAGTCTTAAACGTATCAAACAAACATATATTTATTCGAAATTTCGACTGGACTGACCCATTTTTAATTGAGTAGGCTAGTTAATAGGGCTCACATTATGGATCCACTCAATAGACTGCAGGCCTATTGTTGCTTTCAAATTAAGTGGGTTGAATAACTCGCACGAAGATTTCTGGCACCCACATAAGTTATATGCCTATATCGAGTATCTCAATTGTTACATGCAAATATCTTAACTTCTTCAAACATAATAAAGTTGAAATGTTTTTATAATTTCTTAAAGTTGTATCACTACATAAACCATATTATTGTTCTATGGATTGGTTATTGGCTAGGATACACGGAAACTCCATCAGGATGCCGTATCACGTATCTGAAACATGGGGAAACGCCGGAGAAACATCCCGGGAAAAGTGCAAATGTTTCTTCAAAAGGGATACGTTGATCCTTATCTTGATCCTTATCTAGAAAATGTTTGCAGAAACGTTTTTGGCCTAGAAAGTGACGTTTTCTATGGCCAAATAACTAAAAGGCTTTAATTTTTTAACATATCTAATTTATAGAAGACAAACCATCTAAATTGATTCATGACTCACGGCTCTATAGATGCACAAAAAACCGGTTCATGAACCGCAACCCGGGAAAACCGAAACCGTTTTCTCAAAACCGTTTTTTGAAAACGCGGTTTAGGAAAACCTGAAGACGCGGCTTTAGAACCGGTTTGCATTATTGTTGACCACCCGGGTTTAAGAACCTGTTTATAACCGAACCGGTTTGGGTAAACCCAGTTTAAACCGGAATCGGTTTTGGGTAAACCGGTTTATAATCGGTTTACAACCGAACCGGTTCTTGGTTAAACCGGACAATTTTCTCTCCAAAAATCGGCTTTAAACCGAACCGGTTTTAACGTAAACCGGTTTTTGACTATTTGAACTTAATACCGAGAACCGGTTTTTAAACCGTTGTTTAAAAAAAAACTGCGCACGCTTTCGTATTGAGAAAACACCTAACAACATAATTCCTCGATTTGCCCAAACGAACGACTAACCGATTCTAAATCAGCAGTAACCTAACGTGTAGAATGAGGTGTTTAATTTGTATTTTTTTTACTGATCATCGGAGTATTAACTTACTGGATTTAGGTTAGTGATTGCTAGTTAATGATGCTTTGATTATATGTAGAGTTTTTACTTACCAACCATGGTATCTTACCATTTATGGTATCACAAAGCCTTTGAAAAAGTTAAAAATTTATAGCGTAAACATAAGTTTGTAATTAAATAGTGACATGACTATAATCAATGTAATTTTTAACGTTAGTGAATTGTTAATCACGTGTTAGTATGTTGAACTGCAAACCTTACCCTAGTTATGTTATGAATATTATAGTCGTCAATTTTATTTATTATTAATTTTGGCAAAGTAAATTTGATTTATTATTAATTTATTATTAAAGTAAACAAATAAGTTACTCAAAAGCATCTTGATTTCCAGGAATCTTCCAAGCTAATATAACAAGGGTCAAGCTTAATTCATGGACAGTGTTTAATATAGGTATTAGAAAATATAGATGTTATTTTACCGGGGTGAATTAACCCTTTTACCAAAAATAAAATAAAATAATAGATGCACAAAAAAACCGGTTCATGAACCGAACCGGGAAAAAACCGAAACCGGTTTTCTCAAAACCGGTTTTTTGAAAACCGGTTTAGGGAAAACTGAACCGCCGGTTTAGAAACCGGTTTGCATTATTTGTTGACACCCGGTTTAAGAACCTGTTTAAACCGAACCGGTTTTGGGTAAAACCAGTTTAAACCGAATCGGTTTTGGGTAAAACCGGTTTATAATCGGTTTAAACCGAACCGGTTCTTGGTTTAAACAGGACATTTTCTCTCCCAAAATCGGCTTTAAACCGAACCGGTTTTACGTAAAACTGGTTTTTGACTATTTGACTATAACCGAAACCGGTTTTTAAACCGGTTCGGTTTAAAAAAAAAAACCGTGCACCTCTATCAGAAAACACCTAACAACATACTCCCTCCGTCCCAAATTTATTGTCCACTATTGACTTTTTAAGTCTTTCTTCTTCAACTTTGACCTTAAATATTTTGTGGGTGTTATATAATATTTGATGCAAAATATATAAATGGATTGTGTTTTAATTGTATTTTTCAATGATATAATTTTTTATCGAGTATTATATAACAAAAAATATATATTTATGGTCAAAGTTAAACTATTTTGACTTTGAAAATTCAAACTGGACAATAAATTTGGGACGGAGGGAGTAATTTTTTTGAATTTGCAAATGACAAGTATCCAAAATTTCATACTGTCGTTTATTACCACCGATATGGACATGATCAAAGAGATTTTTTTGACTTTTTTGATCATGGGTATCTTAAAAGACGTCACTTAAATGTATATATGGTTACACCTACGAGTTCATGGCTAATTTTGCTTTCCCAGGCATCAAATGGCTTTAGGGTAGATATAAGCAATTTTCAATCAAGCTATTCCAATTCGTTTTAGTGCTCATCATTCAGCATGATTGTTTACATTCGCATTAGTTTCTCAAACCATGATAAAACGTCTGATGCCTTCCCACGAAAAATAAGGCAATACTGTTAACGCGAGATATTCATTGATAATTGTAATTACATATGTCCCAATATTTATACTAATGACTTATACTCCTCAGGATTTCATTGCATTTGGTCTTAAGCTTTCAGGGTTTATTTGTTACGGTTGGCCATTCACAAGTGGCTAGCTTGTGTGACAATACCTGTTGGTTTTGAGACCAATCACACTACTACTTCTCTTATGTGTTAATTTCACATGCTATGTGCTATATATTGCTTCACGATAATCTTTTACTTCATTAGGTTTTATATGTTGCAATTCGCGGCATATACTTTTAATATTTGCATTAAGTGTTTTTCAGGATTTGAATAACTAAGTTTAATGCTCCTACAAGAGTAGCACCATCAAACTTGGGGGGCTACCAGGGTATATAATACCACTGTTTCCGTACGCGTCACTCAGGTATATTTGGAAGCAGATCGTACGTAAGAGGTATTGCAAGCCCGGTACAAAGACGGATTTAAATATTCGCACCATCTTGCCGTAGGGGAGACGTCTTCTGTCGGTTGTAAAGACGGATGTAATGTTCGCACCTCCTTGTCGCGCACAGCGCGCACTTCTGCCACAGAAGCACGTCTTCTGTCGCACCATGTTGCATCGCTACTAGTACAAAAGGTACGCCCTTACCCAGGATGCAGCATACGAGATCCACATTCACCATTGTGAGACTCTCACAATCGCAATGTCAGTGTTACCCCAACTATAGAACTACGCGTTCTTCTTACGGGGTCTTTACTGTCACACAGTGGCGGGAAACCTAGCATATGTGCATCCCTCGCCGTCATGTAAGAACAGGTGTTACTCAGGTTACCGCGGACGCGCCTACAAGGTCGCGGATTCAGATATAGTCTAATGGGCTAAATAGGACTGCGCCTCTGGGACAACCAGTGCGCACTATCGCATTTGGGCTGCGCAGTATAGTCCGTCCTATGCGCACACCTAAGTTGCGCACACAAGGGCCATGTCGTCATGGTTGATTGGGCCTACGCGGCCATGAACAGAACTTAAGTCTAGCATAATATAGCCATGCACTATGTCACACTAGACTTGGGGGCTTGTGGACGTATTGTAGCCTCTCGTAATTTTCCCCAACGGTTAGTAAATACTTACAAGTTATTACATACTTTAACTTCCCACTTTTACGTATGACAAAATTTTTTTTATTTATTTAACTTATTATATAAATCACAACGGTATATTGTGATTTAATGTTTGCTTAGAAACGATGCTCACACACCTAGATAGTCTAAATTATCGCGAATTAACATTTAAACGTTTATATTTATTAATATACGTTTCGTTTAAATACCGTACATTATTTATATATTTCCCGAGCCTACGAAAATTCTCGAGACTACTCACTAATATTATTGGACCGTAACCCGACCCATTAAAATTGCTAAATGGGCCTACAACACTTAACGGGCCACTTAAACCCAACTACTAACTAAACGGGCTAATCTATTTTTCTTTCTTTTCTTTCTTGCTGGGCCGAGAACCAACCCAAAGCCCAACTGGGCTTACTAGCCCAAACGCACCCTTATTAGTTTTCTTTTTCTTTCTTGTTGCCTGCCTCGACACAACCCAAACGCACCCTATTATTTAGCGATTTCTATGAACGACCTAACCATATTATTTCACAACTCGTTTAACAACCTAGCAAACAATCTATAATGATAAATTTCGTTTCATATAACACTTGTTCGCTGCCTTTAAATTGATCAAAGTAAACGAAGGAAACCATGTGACATTAGAAACCAAAAACGTGTCTAAAGCTTACTAGCCACCTCCCAACGTGACCAATGACAACTAGAACAACACATATGAACAGGGAATGTCAGAGAATCAACAGGAAAACATTCCTTGGCTTCATTTGCTCGATTGGATGAAATGTGGTGCCACCACTCCTAACGAGCCAACACACTCCATCTTGTGACTCATATGCTTATCTTTCCACTTCAAAATGCCTATATAAACAGCCCATGCAAACCCTAAACGAACACACACCCTCAAAATACCATAAAATAGTTAACGAGAATCTTTGTGAGCCAAGATTGGGACGAGAAGAATTACTAGCGTACAAGGTGTAGAAGAGATCCAAGAGTACCACGTCTAACCTGTTTTGAACCTTTGTTGGGTCGTGAACCGTGCTACATTGATCCTTTGTTCCAACTCAATCTATACGAACCACAAAACATCACCCTTTGAAGTATAGTAAGCCACTCGACACCCCTTTTCATTATTTTCTTTTCATTACTATTAGTTTTTGCACGTTTACTTTACTTATTTATTTTCGTTATATAAAACATGACATATTCATTTTATTCGACGTACTAATTGTTTGGAACCATAAGAAACAGGATGTATTAATACTCGACCCTAAAAATCAATTCTACTTATTGAATTCGACATGTTTTGTGACCCTTTAGACCTTTCGATTAAAATCTCAAACACTTAGAAATTTTCTAAGTGTTGAGACAGTTTCACAAATAAATTTGACCGATCACTTTGGCCTCGCCATTTCCAAATTCAACACACGACCTTATATTTTTATGACTTGAACCCATTGTCACCTTGCCCAACAAACAAATGACACTTTTTATTCGATCTAATAAACTCATATGAATCATTTGCCCGACCCTTTTNATTTAACCCACGACCCATACTTTTTATTACTTGACCCCATTGTTAGCTTGGTAAACAAATGGGAAACACATTTCGTTCGACCTTACAAACTTATTTAGACCTTGTGCCCGACCCCTTTTTGTCTCGACCAAAAACCATTTCTAAAAACTAAATAAGCCAAATCGTGGGCTTATATCAAGCCCAATAAGCTTATCTCATAAGCTGGTCCTATAAGCCCAACACTAATGTTTTTGTACTTCTAAAATAAGTCCAAGACCAGGCCCAAACCTTTCATTAGCCCATTGGACCTAAAAACACTATTGGGCCCTTAACTTAGCTCGTTAAGGCCCAATAAGGGAAATAAGTGCTTTTTAGTAAAATAAGCTGTTAGAATAAGCTATTCTAAGTACCTTGAGCTTATTAAAAATATAAAAAGGTTAAACTTTTAATTTGGTAATTTTTGGACTAAGTTTGCAAATTATTCTAACCGAGGGACTAAAAGTGTAAACTTTAGAAATTTATGGTAAAAACTGTCAAACTGTCCTTTTGGAATTATAAACTGTAAATATTGAAACTTGTGGATAAATATTGTAAGAAATGATACTTTTTGACTTAAATTGTAAATTATATATATTTTGGACTAACGGTGCAAAATATATATCGTTAGGGTTTAAGAATATAAATTGTCGAAAACTTAAAGGACTTAACAAGAATAATAATTCTTTTACATAACCATTAAGTTTTATAAAAAAATATTGTGTTATTAATATAAAACTTGTATATATATGTTATATATAAAATTCGTCGTAAACAACGTAATTATTTATTAAACGATATGTGTATATTGTTTCTGTTGTAAACATCATCGAACATTTTACTTATAAGTTATATAAATATATAACTTTGTTTTTGAACTTTAGGCATTTAAACAAACACAAGAATTGTATATAACTGAAAACTTAACATTCGCGATAAAACCAGATTTAGACTATCAACTGAAACTTGCATTATATTTTAGGTTGTGTGTGAAGCCGTTGCAAACATCGTTGAATTACGAAACAACAACTACTACTAAGGTGAGTTCATAGCCCACTCTTTAACTATTTTCCCGTGGGGGGGATACATGCTTAAAACTCGAACACAAGTCTTTTATACCGGGTATTGAAATACCGTCAGGCCAATGTTATTTGCTTAAGTTACTATTGTCAGAAGTCCCTCGATCATGAACCTTAATCACTTGAAGGGTGAACGTAAATAATTGTGGATAGTACTATTAGTGATTGACAATCCTCGTTTGGTTGTTGGAGAAAACACCAGGCGCACTTTATTGTTCTTGTAAATAGGTTATTGACAAATACCTATCTTGGGGGCTTATTATTACCATCATAATTTGCATTTATGATTGGCTGTCAATCGTTGAGTTTCATGAGCTTAAGGCAATAACAGGAACATTGATTTTTACTTATTGATTGCATATGATTATAATGCATTCTTAACTTGTGATTCAAACTCTTAAACTTAAACCTATGAATATCACTCAACTTTATGTTGACTTTAGCATGTTTATCTCAGGTAACTAAACAAGATGGATCTGGATAGCACGGAGTGGGCAATAGCATGGCATGGACTATAATAAACTACTTACTTTCTTTCAGAATAAAAACATGTTCTTAAACTTATAAACATGTCTTGTATTTCAGATAAATGGTATTTTAAATAAATTAAACTTTTATATATCATTTTGTGTCGTTTATTATAATTGTGACAAAGATCCTTGAAGTAATACCCCGAAAGTCTTCCGCTGTCATTGTTAAGTCTTCCGCTGTTATTGACAACTTTTGGGGGGTGTTACACGTATAGTCTGGAATGGGCCAGGCCCGGCAGACAGCGGCCCACTCTACACCTAAACCCTATTCCATGCCCTATAAATATATGGCTGGGATTCCCTTCTTGGAGGACAGAACACAACAAGTTACTCTAAACCTAACTCTTGTATGCTATATCGCATCAATACTAACTTGACCGTCAGAGGTGGATCCCGGGGCTACGGCCTCGGGTCCACTCTTGACGGGTTCTCTTTGTTGACAGGTCTACTCAGGGCTCGAGAAGACGAAGAACGGCCCAGGGAGAGTCTTTGGATCCAGCCCGCGCCAGATTATGTATCAACAGTAGGTAATGTGCCAAATACCTAGAGTTCAAATACAGTGCGTCCGTTTGCCTGACCGGTCAACCTGGACGGGGGATGTCAATCCAAATAGATCTATTCACAGCATTCGTGTTTACACGCAGTAATTAACGGTTCATGATATGAGGGGCTTTCTGGCATAAGTAGTAATTAGGCAATAATAATATCGGTTCAAGCATATCTTTTTAGTAGAAATAACATGTATCTCCCCCAAGTAGTTTATAAAACAATTAAACAAATAAAAGTAGGGCTATGAACCCACCTTTAAGCAAAGCGATAGCAATAGTGAAATAAGGGGACGGGAAGTCGAGAAAATCCTAGAAGCAACCTAAAATATAATGTTGCGTCTTAGGTTTTATAAATAATAAATGTAAATATGCAAATGAGTTTTTATAAAGTTATATATTGATTAATACACTTGTGCTTAGTATTAAACAACAAGGACAAATTTATTATTTTTGACAAGTGTGGAAAGTTAATAAGCCATAACTTAAGTGCTGTTTGGTTTTTATATAATTTATCCGACTTAAAAAGTCCGTGGCTCCTAAACCGTAAATAGTCACGACTTGGTTTTTATGCTCAAGAAATGGTATTTGAGTCCACTAATCACATATGTGGGTCCTACGGTTCCAGATTTTATATAAAATGTGTCAAATTACCAAAATGCCCTTAAGTGCCAAAGCTGTTTATTTACTGCACAAAACAGTCCTACGAAAATGGCAATAATTCTAATCTACACATCCGTTTTAGCTGATTAGAATCGTCATGTTTAAGTTTATGCATCTACTACATTTCATTAAACTGGGCCGAGTTGTGAAACCAACTAGATCAATGAGGTTTTATTAATTGAAATCTAGTGTGTAAATTTGGAACACTTTTACCGTTTATTTTCTAATTTAATCATCAAGCATCATCACGACATGTGCCACCTGGTGAATCGGAGCTAATACATAGGCCTATAACTAAATATTTTTCTTTAAGCCCAAAAGCCTACTGATTTTTCCCAACAATTCAATTTAGCTACTGATCTGAAAGCGTCACAGAAAATAATTTGATAAAACATGATTTCTAGGGTTTTCTAGTTTTGATTCTTAAGTATAAGGTATAATCTTGTAAAATAAGTTTATGTAACATGCAAAAATACGTAAAAGTATAAAAAGTTAAGATGTAAATGATTTCTTACAATGGTTGCGGTGGTGACAAAAGAACAAGAATCAAGAATGCCAACTATTCTAAAATCACCAAAACAAACCAATAGTCTAGCTTATCAACCTTAACACTTAATCCAAGCCTTTTTAACCCTTAAATCTGATTGCCAAAACCTTGCTTTATAGCCCTAGTAGCCACAAAATTTATGGGGTTTGTGGTGGAAATGAGCCAATAACTAACTAAGGAGCTTAAACTTTAACTCTTGATAACAATCACTTGCGACTTTAACAATTTTGGTGTGGTTTTGATGGTTGGATTTCGGCAAGAGAAAGAGGGAGTAGAAAACAATGTGTGAGTTTTGTTTTGGGTTGTAAGAATGAAAGAGAGGTGAAGTGGTTAAGTGTCTTAGGCATGCGAGTGTTATAACACTTGTCCTTGTGAGTTGGACGCCTCTAAGGGGGTTTTTTTTTGGGGGGGGGGGGGGTTAATAAGGTTTGAATTTGTGGAAAACTAGAAAATGGGGGGGGGGTTTGAATAGTTTTTACCGTTTTATGCCTTTTTAATAAAACTTAGATTCGGTTGATTGACGTGAAATCAACACGACACACAATATATATAAACAATAAACAATAAGTAAATGCGGAAAGTAAAGGAAAGATCAAACGAATAGACACGGTGATTTATAGTGGTTCGGCATGAAGCTTTCTTCCTCGCCCTACTCCACTCCCGGAGTACCCAGCTCGAGAGTTTATAAGTACTATATCAACAAGCTCCCTTGTGGCAGATAAAACCTTACAACATCGCTTCACTTCTTTACCGATACTAAGCTAGATATCGAGTCTTTCCAAAGGCAAGACCAACCTTATCACTCAACGTATTTGCAGGCCTAAAATACTACCTGAACTCTCTAGGACGTTGTATGATGATCACTACCCAAGTTAGTACTTAATGGTGAAGTATAATGACACACTAATGTTATACAAAGTTACACAACTAAGTATATGATGACACACTACTAACTACAACACTTGGAAGCTTGGAAAACTTCTTATGTTCTTCACTTGAATTCAAAGTAGAAATCGCTTGATTACTTTGAATGTGTTATAGGTCAAGTGGAATGATCAAAGAGTGTTAATGTGATGTTAGAGGATGAAGGAATTAGTAGTAGTGAGCTTAGAAAGGCTGAGAATCATTAGTTGGAAATGTTAGAATAAGTGTGTATTTATAGTTACACAACCGCGATGCGTATTTTGAGCGGGCTTTTGTCTATTGATTTATAGGTTGCATTTTACTAAAAATAATTTTAAAACTAAATCTTCTAGAATTACTTTGGCATGAAGTAGTTTAATTATTTTGGTTTCTATTTAATTAAATGAGTAATTAAAATGTCAGTTAATTTAATTAAAATGTATTATGTGTAGACATTTAATTAAGATGTATTTAAAACATGTTTATCATACCTGAAGTGATATATGTCGGAATGTGAACTTACAACTAATAACTTGGTTACGTAAACATTTACGTTGTATAAATTTGTAATTGCCATTATCAAAACCTTGAGAGACCGTAAAATATAAATAACGTTTTTACGGGATATTTGTATTAACAGAATTTGTGGGGAGTTAGAATGCTAAGGTAGATATAATTAGAGCTAAGATGCAAAGGTGGTGCGAGTATAAGCTAAAAGCGCAAAACGTGCAAAGTTTACGTAAAAACGAAAAATAAAAGTAAGACATATAAAATATATATGTAAGATAATCAAAATCTATAAAACAATAGTCCTAGAGTGGGGTTCAAGTTTAATGTACGTATTACGACGTACGCGGGTTAACCTATCTGGTTACCCGTAAAAGTTAATTTACGCGAAATGAAATAAATAGTAAAAATATGAGGTTAAATAATAACCTGAAAATGCGAATTCTTTCAAAAGAAAAGGTTTTTGTTATTAAAAAAATAACAAAAGTAATAGCCCGGCCGAGTTTATCAAACCAGGTCGACTACGGTCAATGAAAACCGCCGATTTAATTAGGTTCTCAAATAAGTAAAAAGCAGTCACATCTGACCCGGTCTAATAACCGGCCAGTTTTAAAACATTGTATATCTATTGTGAGATAGGTGGTGTATGTTGTAAAAAAGTTTGACATTCCAAAAAAAATTTGTATATCTATCATGCCAAAAGATCCGTGTAGAACCAAGTTTTACCATAGAACCAATCAAGCAATCTTAGCCACTAATTTTTTTTTATCAAAATTAAAAAAATAAAAATAAACTTTCACCCTTTTTTTAAAAATTAAATATCTCGCAAACCGTAAATCGTTACGGGAAAAAAAAATACCATCACGACGAGAATTAAATCATCTTTCTATAGATATGCATTGTTATATACTTTCGACGAACTTTTTTTTTCGACGAACTTTATTTTTTTTTAAAATTTCCGCCCAGAAAAATCATATATGATTTGTAAAAATCATATGTGATTCGTTAAAATCAAATCATATATGATTCTTACGAATCATATATAATTTTTACAAATCATACATGATTCGTAAGAATCATATGTGATTTGTAAAAATCAAATCATATGTGATTTTTACGAATCATATATGATTTTTATGGGCGGAAATTAGAAAAAAAAATGTTCGTCGAAAAAAAAAAGTTTGTCGAAAGTATATAACAATGCATACCTATAGAAAGATGATTTAATTCTCGTCGTGATGGTATTTTTTTGTAGCTTGAAGATTTACCGTTTGCAAGATATGTTGTTTTTAAAAAAAAGTGGAAAATATAAATGGATGACTATGATTGATTGGGTTCTATGGCATGTATGGGTTTTTGATGAATCTCAACTCTATCTATCATTTTGCAAGAAATAAGAATCCATTCCAAATAACAAAAGATAATCTAAAAAAATAAAATTATTTCAATCTCAGAATTCAACACCATTAATTAAATTAAATTAAAGAAAGAAAAATGAAAGCTAGATATTCTAAAGCCACGCCACCATTTTATAATAAGTTAATAACACAAAGAAAGAAATACATAAAAAGAGCTCAAAATACGTTTTCTTTCTCTTTCTCTCTCTCCACCTTTAGCTTTGCTCAACTCTCAAAGTACACAAACACACCGCTTTCTTCAATCTCCACACACACACACTCAGGTACACATACTTAAAACACACACATATACATATATAATTATATATGCAAAATTAATAATTGATGGTTTCAGTCTGTTACTTTGTTGTGGTTTATATAAACATGTGTTGTATAGGTTGTTTCTTTTTTTCATTTTTTGGATAACTTGTGATTTTGTTTTATATAATTTGGTTGATTGTGTTTTTAGGTATTTTAAGATTTGGGTTTTGGTTTATGATTGATGACTTATTGGAAAGTGATTGCTTTTTTTGGTGTTAATTGTTTTTGTTGAAATTTTTATAAATTTTGGCTTACTTTTTCTAGTTATTTATTTATTTTAGTTGTTTAATTGGTGTAAGTGATATTTTTTTTGTTGGTGTTTGTTTAGTTGAATTATAGGAGGATTGGGTTATTGGGGCTTACCAGAATTTATATTTACATATGTTTGGGTTGGGTAGCCCTGCCTTTTGTTCTTATGAGTTATCAAAATCATTTGTTTCGCTGTATCTTTAGTGTTTTTCTAGATAAATTGAGTTGAGAAATAGTTGATAAATAATTTTCAATATGATTGATTTCAGAAATAGGGGTTGCCTTGTTTTGTTGGTTTTTATGAGAAAGTAATTGTGTGTATCTCTTGGTATTTGCACTGTGAATGTTTGGATTGCGATAGAAAAAAATTTCTTCGCTTTGATGGTAATTAATGGGTCAATGTTTTGATTCCGTAGTTTTGGGTGTTAAGGCTTAATATGATTATGATTATGAGCATTTCACGGTCTTTACATTAAACTGGCGTGTATTGTAGTTGACCGTCTGTTAATGTTTAAGCTTATGTGTTTAATAAAATATCAACCTTATGTCGATTGATATGTGCATATATATAGTGTGTTTTTTTCTCGTTTTTTCTCATTCATGTTTATGATGAAATTGCCAACATATACATGGTTTTACAGATAGTAATGAGCTGTTTTTGTCGGAATATTTAAACCTCTTAAACCTTATTAAACCAACATAAATATAATCCTTTCTCTTTTAGTGTGAAATATGTTTCTATACAAGCTTATGATTTGGTTAACACAATTGGTACTACAAAAGCTCTACTTATTTAGCTGATGAATACTCTGATCTATTGAAGTTATTGATGTTAGAAGAGCACAAACTATACATTAAATGATAACTTGCAGAACCTTTAATTTAGATAAGTTATCTAATAAAGATACAGATCAATAACTGTTGAAGTTACCTAATGGCTACTGTCGATATACAATTTTCTTGTTATTTCTGTCTGTCTGCAAATTTGCTATTTCACCCGATAAGATGAGTCTAGGATGTGATCCCATACTATCATAGAAGTGTATATATTAGAATTGCATGGAGTGAGATTGTGCGACTCCAGTGGGGAATTAATTGTTAGATACACAAGACTGCATTAATTATACTGATGATTTTCTGCTAACTTTCGTATTTTTGGATCCTTGAAATTAAAATGGATGTCCTATTATTAAGTTTTTATTGTTTTATTTTTTAGAATTATATATCTCTGTGGTGATTTTAGGTCATGTAACCTTGATGCAGATCCTAATATCGTTCGTAATCTTGTTTTCAGTTGAGAGGTGTCTTCTTCTTTGCCAGAGAACAGAAAACAATGAGACCGCTACCCATTGCTTCAGCTGGATAAAGACCTGTAAATAAATAAGATGGGAGGCTGCTGCTGCTGCTTTTCTAAAGGAGCAGAACTCAACAGTTCACCCCGATTCTATCATGTTAGTACAGTCTTTCATTAACTCTATAAGTCTATCGCTGATGCTTTACTATTTGAGTTGGACCATTATCTGTCTTTGATTATACAAGTCGGCTTTTAATTTGGAGGTTTGCCCATAAATGATATTGAGTTTCGGTTTTTCAGTTTTAAGTTTATAACTGAGGTGTCCATAGTTAGCTGTGTTGCTTTAGTTGTCTAATAAAGGGAGAAAAACATTTATCATGATATAACAAGGGTCTGAAATAGCTAAAGCTAAAATCAGATGACTATTTAGTAAGACTGAAAGAATATGAAATTTATTAATTTTGAGTTCTTTGTGTTCTTCTGTCATATGAACTATTAACTCATCTATGAATGTTCCCATTTTTTCATTACGTTAATTAATAAAAACAAATGCTTAATTAGGGAAGTTCCACAGATTTTCAGTTGCATCACTTTCAGTTTTACGTGTTCAGGTCATTAGAGTCTTTACATTCAGGCTTACATTTTTACTCGTCTTAATGGCTATTACTTACAGCTTATTAAGCATATTTGACCATAAGCATTCAAAACTGAGATCATAGACTTTCTTCTTGCACCTTTTTTTTACTCTCACCTGCGCATCATGTTTTGCTTTATTTGAGTGAGTTCATACTTGAAATGCCAAAAACTGCAGCTTTTAGCAAAATGGGTACAAGAATATGACCATTTAACCAATAGGGTATTAGATACGGCCGCAGGAGCAACATAAGGTCACATCATACTAAAACTAGAGTAAGAAAACAAATTTCTTTTAGTCGTAACCATATGGCTTTAAGATAAGTACCTACTGCATCCATATTTAGTAGATATCTGACCCTCTTAGATAAAACAAAGGTAAATTCCTGATAACTATAACATTGTCTATGTCGTTAATGAACAGAATTCAACATTTTTCACACTGCTTAGATATTTCCTTATAATACGAAAATCTGAGGTGCTATATAATACTAATTAGTATACATTATTAGGATGTCCTGCAATCATTTCAACATATTACTTTGCATGTAGAATGAAATGTTTCAAGTCTTGTGAGATGGAGATACACTATTTTAGACTTTATGATGTCTCCAGTATTACTTGTAGTTACATTCCCTTCTGAATTTGAATTAAAAGCCGATTCAATATACAGTATCCAATAGCAGAGGAGCGCCAACCCTTATCATCAAACAGTGGTGTAGCTTCTGCCCTCTCAACAGGGCTTTTAGTCGATACTAATCTTGAAACATCTATACCCGATACTTATAGACCTCCTCCTGCACCTATACCATATGATGTCACTACTAATAATCCTCGAAGTCCACTTAACAATCGAGAAACTTCTGGTATCAAGCCAGAACCACCTCTGCAAACAAATAATACCGAGCCTGTTGGAGAAATAACTATCAGTGATGGTGAAACTGTTGCCAAAGAAGCGAAGGGATCTGATTGTAAAGAGATCACCAACATTGAACTTGTCGAAACTAAAGAAACAGAAACCGAGATCGAGAAATCTGGTGAACTCAAGAAGCCTAGTGGACCTATATTACCTCCCGAGGAGTGTCCCACCTGTCTTGAAGGTAACACAGTTATATAAACTTTTGCATGAAAAGGTAACAAGCTACTAAAACCAACTTCTTTTGGGCTTGAAAGAACTATAAATGTAACCCAAATATTAATCTCAGATAATAATCACATAACTGTATCTAAAGGCATCATAGTCAGATAAGTCATCTGCCGCATCGCCAGTTTACTGGTTATGTGTGTTGCTTAGCTTGAATCATAATTTTTTAAACTTAAATGGTTTTTTTGAAGTTAAGAAAAGTTGGGTACCTAAATTATAAGTATACCGAAGTTGGTTATCATCTTATGTAATTAGCCACATAAATTAATCTGAGAAGAAAACGTGGTATGAGAAGAAAAATGCTTGATTGAATCCTCTAGAGGAGTCCTCACTACTGTTTTTGTTCTTGAGAATTTATAATCACATGACGCGAGCTTTTTCATTTTTTGCAGAATATGACGAAGAAAACCCAAAGATAATCACAAAATGTGAACATCACTTTCACTTGTCGTGCATTCTTGAATGGATGGAAAGAAGTGATACATGCCCTGTTTGTGATCAGGTTGGTCTAAGTTCCAATTTCTAAAGTTAGTACTATTTAAGTGGGCTAATATGTTTTTTAGACTATTTTGCACCTTTTATTATTATTTGAATAAACATGAAAATTCTAAATTTTAAAATATGGGAATGTTGTTATTAACATCATTTGTTTATACTAACTTCTAGCTATGGATTGGTGTAGGAAATGATAATCAACTTCCCCGTCAATGAATAGCATTGTGAAACTGAAAGTGGAGGGTCCAAGGTAACAAATGCATTGGGGGGTTTGTGTGACTTCTCGGGTGTTTTAGTAGCAACAACAGTTTGCGCTTTCTCTTTTCTTTTATTCCAGTGCTTTGTTTCCTTGTTCATTCTATTGGAAAACAAATAAATACTTTTGAAAGATTGGAAACTTAAGAAGATTTACAAAACCATATGGCTCAAGCTACTTCTCCGAAAGGAAAGGGCATTTTCATAAAATCTGCCCTCTATTGGGATATGGTTGAGCATTTGGGACGTTTGGTCTAATCAACAAAAATATGTTAGAAAATGAATTATTTTGTACAGGAGTCCTTGAGTCTTGATATTGGCCTTTATACCCGTTTGTAGAAAAAGTTGATGTGCATGATTTGATTTTGCAAAGTGTTGTTTTATCATTTCATTTTATAGATTTCTTTTAACCCACAATGTTTTGACAAAAGTTGTCTTTTATGCAATGCTTAGTCGTGTGATTGTGTTACTTCTTTGATATTGTATTATTTATAGATGTTATACTTATTGTATCAGTAAATGTTAAATATGATGGATTGATAGAAGTATAGAAATTTGTGGATTTTGATGCGAGTGATGTTGATCTTTCATAGTCTTAACCGGGTTTTTGCTATAACTAGTTTAGTTAGAATTTTTTATTGAATTGTATCCATAACAATTCATTAAGGAAATTGTAAAATGATGGAACAGTGTTTATGGTATCTGTAGGTGTGCGATAATGTACATGTTTGTTATGGTTGTATATGAAACATTTTATCTTAGTATTGAACTCTTTTTTAATCACATGCACTTTTGGTCTTTTAGTTCGAGTTAGCTTGTAGGTATTTCAATTGTTTTGGTGAAATATGGACCTAGTACCTTTTAAATTGTGTACATGACAAGTTCTATGTTAAATATAATGGTCTGATCTTTCGTAGTTCCACGCTGACACTTTTACCTAATGAATCACCAACCGGCAACCTCCAGACCACTGCCATTCTAGGACTACCCTCCCCTCTCTCTCTCTCTCTCTCTCTCTCTCTCTCTCTCT
This sequence comes from Artemisia annua, assembly GCA_014162995.1. NCBI lineage: Eukaryota > Viridiplantae > Streptophyta > Magnoliopsida > Asterales > Asteraceae > Artemisia > Artemisia annua. Next base: position 40,442 of record LBNU01014794.1, read on the forward strand.
CTCTCTCATGTATCAGGTTGTCCCGTGTAATAGGGTTTTGATTTTAGGTTGTCAGTAAGTGGTGGGGAAAGGTTACTCTAGTTGTAGTACATAATCATGGAGGGTGTTGGAGCGAGCGTGTGCATCTTGTGTGTTTATGTGCTTATGTAATGTGCCGGGGTGTGTATTGAAGGGAAACGGGAAACCAATTACGTATCTTACGGCCTTATACCGGCCCGTTTTATTTGAAAATGCGACTTTCATGTTATGCTCTTATATGAAGGTTAAACTTGGTCATAAAAGTTTCTTTTGTGGCTTTTATGACAGAAAGTTTTGTGATGGTTTCCCAACAAATGAAGACAGTGATGGGTTTTTGACCACTACTTTTAAAGGGGTGTTTGTTTAAGCTTATATGACATAAGCGTTGGGCTTATATAATATAAGCTACAATTTTGTGGCTTATTTTGACAGTTATAGGCTTATATAACATTGACAGTTATGGGCTTATATAACATTGAAAATGTTATATAAGCCCATAACTGTCAAAATAAGCCACAAAATTAAATCGAATTCAGATTAAACCGAATTGAGTCGAATTCAAATTAGGCTTTGGGTTATTAGGCTTTGAATTTTTTATGAAGTATAATAAAAAACCGAATTGAATCGAATTCAAATTAGATTAAACCAAAACGGAGTTTGAATTCGGTTCGCTTTTGTAGTGACCCTAAAAACCCGAATTATGTAATTTATAAATATTTTTAATTTATGATTTACGATCATTTGAGTACCAAACTTTTTTTTACATATGAAGGGATTAATTTTCACTCTCCATCTTTATTTGATCTAATGGATAAAATTAATTCCAACAACTTAAAAACTCATTTATTTATTTATTTTTATTTTTTTCAAATATTAATATATTTTTAACCGTTAACCGTTAAGCGAAAAAAAATACCGTTACGACGAGCATTTAATTATCTTTTTATAAATAGACAATTCGATATGCTTTCGCCAAAATTTTTTTTTTTGTGTTTTTCACTTTTTTTTTTTTTTTTTTTTTTTTTTTTTTTT